>JALHBZ010000119.1:0-72748 GCA_024340015.1 Tolypocladium ovalisporum
CCCCCCCCCCCCCCCTGCATCGGCTCGGAGGTCCCCTTGGGTGACGCGCGCCCGGAGCCAACCTCACGCGGGGCCGCGCCGTTTCTGGACGCCTTCCAGAAGGCCCCATCGAAGCCCTGGAGGCGCTCCCACCATCTGCAGCCGCCCTGCAGCAGGTGGCAGCCTGACCAACCAGCTTGGCGAGCCCGCTGCCCTATCACATCCGCCACCCACTTGCAGCTGTCGCCGACTCCGTGCAACCACTGCGCGCTTGCACTCTGACTAACAACTGACCAGCACACATATGCTTCAACACTCCCTGACAGGAGTCACCGCAAGAATCCCATCTACGGTGCTGCTCGACGAATTTTCTTTTCTCTTGAATAGCTGCGTAGAGGTAGAGCCCGCAGCCTCACCTAGGTGGAGAGTCTGATGGACTTTGACGCCGCATGCCTCTCCCGCCATGTACACCCAAGTACGAGTACTCGCACAGTATCGGTGCAAAATATGCTCCAAGCTCGAATCTATACGACAGCGAACGTGGTCGCATGCTCCGTTCACCCATCGACGCAACTCGCAAGAGTACACGTCCACCCGCCCATTCCATACGCCATATGCGAGCGCCTGGGCGGGGTTCTATCTCTATATACAGCCCCTCCGCTGTGTATTGTTCGTAACTCCTTTTCAACCCCTCACTATCGCCGTGACAGGAACCGCGCCAATCGCAAACCGCAAACCATACAGTTCCACTACCTCAGTGATGCCTTGAGAACACGAAATTCACCTTTTTGTGCGCGTGTCGTTCGTCGAGCGCAAGACTCGAGTCGCTTCGTCGCCTCGGAACAAAGCTTACTGATTGCGGCTCGCCTTGTCACCTTCTAGGTGAATCTCGGCCACGTCGTCAGACTCTCCATCGCTCCCTGCCTGGGCTGGCACGGAAACGACACCACCGCTTTGCCAGCTGGCAGTCTTCGCAGCAGCCGCAGCTATCGTCATGTCTGTATCCATCTCAAAGACCTCACGGCCTTGCTCATCGCCTGACGAGTCCAACTGGGCATCGTCGCTACCGCAATCGCCAGCCGCGGGTCCATCAGCCCCACGGCCGTCCAAGCCAGTGAAAGACCAGTCCTGCGTCATGTTCAGAGACTCTGATCCGAGTGATTGATATTTGCTTGGCGTTTCTTCGCCTTCGCCATCGTCCTCGATGCTCCGGCGGATGGGAGTCTCGTAGGGCGGGAGTCTCCCATCATCTTGCTCGGCCAGCTCTTGAATGGTGGACTTGGTCGACCCACGCCCATCCTCGCCCGACGCTGTGTTCTCGCTATCGGACTGTGAGCTTTCTTTCTCATACTTGTCAAAGATCTCTGCGAATCGCGGCCCTCCTAGATAGCCACTTGAGCGGCGGCGGTAGAACAGCAAGTACGCGGCAGTCGTGACAACGGATGTGGGATCCGAGACAACATGTACCGAAGAATCTGTCCCCGAATTAGCGATGCCGGTAGCCACGGTACAGGTGGGTCGCAACAAACCATTGAAACTATACCATCGCTGGTCCACAAAATTCTTGGCGTAGGCGGTGTAGTGACCTCCGCCGAGGCCTCCATAGTGGTCGTCGACGGCAATCAAGTCGTAAATCTCCTTCTTCCCGTCTTCCTTCTGGATGACTCTTGAGGTCAAGTCGAGGTTCTCGACGGGGAAATCGACCAGCACGTCCAATTTGTCGCGTCGCCATGCGGAGCTGCTAAACCGCTTGAGGTGCGCAACCAGAATATCGGGCGTCTTCCAGAGGTCAAACTTCTTGCTGGCTCGTCGATGCTCCTTGCATCGTGGGCAGTACCACATGTCCTGCTCGGATAGAATCTCGGCGCGCTCGAACTCGTCCAGACATTCTTCCAGAGTGATGCCCTTGGTGCGACGTGTCTGTCGTTTCCTCTGAGAGGCCTTGAGGGCAGCATCGTACAGTACTTCGACGTCCATGAACGTCCTCGCCCCTTGGGCAGAATCATGGCGTTGGGAGGTGTTGCCAAAGACCATCTCCCAAGCATCTTCGCTCCAGTCAACGACGACACCCTCGTAGAGACGGATCAAAGGGCCGCCATCGGCAACCGCTGGGGGCATCGGCTGCGCGTTGACCGCGGGAAGACGCTGCGCATGCTTGCCAGCCCGGAGCTGCTTGTCACGACGTTTGTTACCCTTCTTGCCACAAGTCTTGTTGCCCTTGAACTTCTTTCGACCCCCAGGTCCAAACTTTTGGTTCTGTCGACCGGGACGGCTTGCGAACTGAGATATTTTTAGTAGAGCTTCAAGAGGTGAGGCGTCCTTGAGGTAACATACCCTGGCGGCCGGGGAGGCGTCCTCATCGCTAGACTCATCCATCATTCGCGTCTCAGACGCTCCCGTCGGAGTGTCATCCTCGTTGCTGCTATCCTCGTTGCCGGAGCCAGTACTATCCAGGCTCTCTGGACTACCCTGATCATCGTCGTTGACGTCCGGGATACGGTCGGACAACTTGGGTAGAGTTCTGGTATTGTCGACACTGGACCACCCGGTGGGGACTGGGCCATCCGTTTCGTTCATAAAGTACGACAAGTCGAAAAGTCTTTGGAGTTCGGGGTCGAGGAAGGAGTTTGTGTCGACGAACTTGGAGCGCCGCGTGTTGAAGCGTTTCAATATTTTGAACTGCGCGTCGGGCTTGTCGCTGGCATCTTTCATGGTGACATCGACCATGTCCTCCTCACCTTCGACTGAGCGAGTAGCAACCTTACCATCTCCAAAAGAATCAGCATCAGAAAGTGTCGTAATCACCACGTCACCATCTCCAGAGTCCGTCTTCTCAGTGTCGTGAGGTCCGTCAGAGAGCTTCGACCACGTGGAGAAAGTGGCGACCCTCTCGAGGACTTTGCGCTGGATGGTGTCCAAGCTCGATGCCTCCTTCTTGGTCAACGTGATGAACGATGGAGGGCAGACATTCTCTGGCCCTCGGCCAGGGACCTGCGGCCGACGGTGGAGAACGGGAACAACCATGGTCTCGCACTGGTCATCGTCTGAATCCGTGGACTCGGGAGGTGTATCAATCTCCAGCATGGAGCGATACCTCTTCCGCGGCGCCTTGCCGGGCCAGTTCGTTGGGACGGCCTCCAACTCGTGCATTGTTGCCAAATCGGCTGACTGGATTTCCTCCGAGACATCCGAAGTATTGTCATATATCTTGAAGAAACGATCCTTGAATTCCTCGGCAGCCATTAGTCTCTCCACAGGAACACCCGTCCGAGCTGAGATGTATTGCTTCAGCGTTTCGACCGAGCTATGTTTCGGTATCTCAACATCGATCTTGACGGGAATATCGTTTAGCGGAAAGAACTTGATCGATTTGGTCCATTGATTCTGGATGGGCAAGGGCAGGGTCAGGTTGTTGAAGGGATCAAAGGTGATGCTGATCTTGCCACACTCGGGGCACTTCAACGTCGACTTGTACATTCCGGTGAAGAGATCAGCGATAACGGAGTCATCGCGTTTGCGAGTAATGTCCCACACTTTGTCTGCCATCTCCTGAATGGCCTTTGGATTGTTGATCATGTCGTCTGTGGAATCAGGCTTCTCAATGTACGGCTTCTTCTTGATTCGACTCAAGTCCTCTTGAAGAGCGTCCAACAAGAAGCCCAGGAACTCTTGAGAGTCTTGTTGGCCCCACCCCGAAAAGGCAGGACGGCAGCGGCCGACGGTGGATTTGAAGTCACGAGGACTCACAGACCCTCTTCCTTCTTGGTAGATTTCTCTCAAGAGATTGCCATAAGCTATCGCCACCCTTCCCTCATAGCCAAGGATGTTGGTATCGTTGATCTCGCCAAGATAGGACTCGGTCAAGAAATACTTCGTCAGCTCCTCGACACTGCGAACACACTGCAGAGCCGAGTTCATATAGCAAGTGTTGCCCAGGTTATGCAAGCCCACAGCCCCCGTATTGCGGCCGAGTCGCTTCTTCTGGGCTCGGCCGCGAGTCATGGGTCCTTCGCGGGCAGGGCTGCTTCTGTTACTGCTTGGCTTGGAGGACAGGTCCGCCGCATTGGACCTCGAGGGTATGGACTTCTGCGCAATCTTCTCTCGTCCAGTGTAGCTGCTGACCCAGTTATTGCCGATAGATTCGTCTAAAACCAAGATTTGATCTGTGACCAAATCGTAATGCTGAAGAGTCGTCTGACCATTGAACTTGTCATTGACGGTGTGATCAGCCAGCCTGACCTGAACCCGGGAATCGCGGGCTTCAGAAAAGGTGGCGATATCGAGCAGGAGGTCGGGCCAGGCCGGTGGGGCATCATGTGTCACCTCTGAGCGGCCCGGCGAGTCGGGGGGCGTTAGGTTGGTCCGTGGCTCGGACGGCCCGGTAGAAGCAGCAGGAAGGGTCGGAGGAAGCATGAATAACCGCACTTTGCGATCCATAGGTATGCCAGTGAGAGTCTTCAACTCCTTCAAAAAGGTCTGGCCGTGGGTCGTGGAGCTTCTGGCAAGGACAAGCGGAGGAGGGTTTCTGGCCTTGAGAGACTGCTCAATGGGCAGCGGGCTGACCTCCGACCACAGTCGATAAATGCGGAAGTTGGGCGGATGAAACTCGTACATGATGTTCGGCGGAGCCTGCTTGCTGTCGGCGGTGTTGACTGCGGTGCGAACAATAGGTTCCTGGCCCTCCTCGAGACCGTACCATTCCGTGACCAAATTCCAAGCGTCCTCGGGGAACAACTCAAAGGATTCAAGGCCACAACCTGGCTTCAGGCGGGTAAAAGTCTTGCCGCTGGAGTCCCGAAGGACTTCGTTGACAATGTCGGAGTTGTCGACAGGACCAAGAGGGCCCTCGTCAGGGTTCGTCTTTGACATTTCCGAGTCCGAACGCAGAGCAAGCGCCTTGTCAACCCACGATCGGGACACCAGGTAGGCTACGCTTCCAACCTTCACGGGGGCCTCGGCGAACGCTTTCAACAGCATTTCGATGATCTTGACCTGCTCCAAAAGCGGCGGAAGGGCTTTTCACATGTCAGCGTCCTGAAAAGATTGCCAACAGAAGAAGCCGACACACGATTTTGTGACGCGTCAAGTGGGACTTACGTTGAGACGCAATATGACCAGCTATTCCATGGCCGTTCGTGTCCGGGGCATCGATGCTCATATCACGAGGGAAACCGTTGGAAGATTCCTCATAACCTGGCGGCTGATACGTTCCCGCCTCTGCGTCACCGTTCTTATGGGGTTCAGCTTCGGCTTCCATGCTGGCGGCCCGTCGTTTGAGCGGTGATGAGGATCGGTGAGGCAGCTCGGCATCGCCGTTCATTACTGCTCTCCTCGAGACGCTAAAGGGTGACTGGCTTCGAGCCGAGAGCAGCGCAGGGCCGGCCTCTTCGCCTCCTCTATCACCGTCCAAGGAGAGAGCCGCGTAGGCCGAGGCAGAGGGAGAAGACGAGGCCACAGACGAGGCGTATTCGGCGGACACGAGGGAGCCTGCCTGCGTTTGCAGCCACGGAGGCAGGCTGGACGCCGGGAGCGAGTCTGCGCGGAGATGGAGGGGCGAGTCGAGCCCGGAGGCTGCAGAATGGGCGGAGAAGGAGAGTGCCGGGTCGTCGTCGGGCTCGCAAGAGGGCAGGGTAGTGTCGGAGGACGGCGAGCTGGGCGAGTCTAGGTCTCTGGTCGCGGGGGGCGGGCGGGCAAGCTTTCTCTTCTTTGAGGAAGACGTCTTGACAGTGAGCTGCCCGGGCAGCTCGGGGGGGGATACGGTGGCGTCGATGGTTCGAGGGCGCGAGGTCGGAGTCGATGGGCGGCGACGTCTCATCAGACTGGCGTCGTGATGGTGATGGGATCATCAGCCAGCGGGAGAGAGCAGCAAGCAGGCATCACACATGGGGACGAGCGAACGGGCTGGACGGGGTTGGAAGCAAAAGCCAGCAGCTGTGGAGGCGGCCGAAGGCGTTCGTCGGTGGGGCCGGCGGTGCTGGTGGGCGCTGAGGAGCGTGGCGCCAACAGAAGGGACAGCACCGGCCTGCCTGCCCCTCCACGGGCGTCGAGGAAACCCCCAGCCTACCTTAAGGGACGGCCTTATGTTACTCCCGAGCTTGAAGCCCCGAAACAGCTGATGGAGTGCATCCTGTAGCCTTTGTCCTTTCTATCTGTGTCTTGCGTGAGGGCGACACCCGGGCGAACGAATGACTGGAGCATGAGAAGATCAAACATCACTGTCAACAGTGCCTCGAGGTCCCAGCCCTGTACCGCCAGTGGCCCGCCCGCAAATCCCCACAGGGCACCCCAGGGCAAGTCTGTCCCAACCCGGGGTGGCCAGAGCCCTGTATCGAGGGCACGGGTAGGGTCCAGTCCGTCCCCTGCCACGGTTGGCCCGCTGACGGGCATGCACACGTTCTCCGTCCACTTCCACCCAGCAAAAAGACTATATAGATTTGCAAATATACACAACAGCCTGTTGTCCAGTTGCGAAGGCTAGCTGCCTTTCCGTACAGGCGTCGACTTCCTCCCGGAAGGATGCAAAAGAATTTAGTACCTAAGGAAGCGATGGCACGAAGGCGAGGACTTTCCAGAGCACAGTGGACGTCATGACTCGGACCCTGCAGGTGGATGAGAAAAAGCCCTTCCGAAAACCTTCGTCCTACATCCGGCAAACCGTCCTTCGAGACCCGGGGGCCCACCTGATGCATGCCCTGCCATCCAGTGCTCACGGTATGTACCACAAAGGGCGATGTCATCAGAGGCTAATAAGCCGGCCATGTTAGCGGCTCTTTGCGCTTAGAGGACGGGCATGTTTGATTCAATCAATTAGGTCATCGTTTGATGAAGATCTCTCTCTCGGCTCTAGGTGCTCGGCCACAGCTGAGCGTGCTACAGGCATAATCCTACGGTTGCTCTACAGGCAGACCACGGGTTTTGCTTGCCCCTGACTTGGAATGCAGATGCGTCTCTATCAAATCCCCTCCGTGGCCTATCGTCCCCTCTGGAGGGAAGCTCATCTAAGAACGCTCATGGTCTATTTGGCCTCTCATCTGCCCGCCAACACCGGTCCAGACGCACCATGGCTAGATCAAACGCCGCTTCGCCGTATAAGCTATAACTTTGCATCCGTCTCCTCAAACTCGCCAAGATCTTTGACTGGCCGAGCTCCAGGACTTGCCAGAAGGCCGGCTTTGTATTGGCGGACGTCGAGGATCTCTTGTGCACTCGCAACAGCTGACACTCTGTTCGTGGTCCCACTGGGAACCGAGTCTGGTGTTGTTTGGCCGAGACCCAGCTCCTTCGCTTGTGAAGTGATCGATTCCCGTTTGCCATCGGGCAGCTTCAGCTCCTGTTCAAGGTAGCTGTCGAGCAAGTCCAGGCTCTGCCGCTTTTCCTGTGGAACGTCTTCCAGTTCCAAGGATTGCAAAAGGCCGATGATCTTAAGGTCCAGTTCTCCAGCGCCGCGGGCGTGAAGATGAACAGAGATGCGCGCTCGGCTACTGGACGACGGGCTGAAGTACTTGTTGTAAAACTCGATCATCTCAGCCTTGGTCAACGGCTTGATGTTGACGGCGTCGAGTTGGGCTGCGGAGACTGTTAGCATACATCTGCTCGCGCCGAACCAGCCGTGAGGATTTCCTACCTTGCTCGAAATCGTAGTATTCGTTGGAAATTTGCGTCCAGTGCCTGGAGGTCTCTTGGTCGAGGTTTCGCAGCTTCTCCAGTCGTTTGACGACGAGACTCCGCTTGTGGCCCTCAAAGTCAGCATCGCTCATTGACTCTAGCGTCCGGCCGAATTGTGTCAAGAAGGCTTCAATGCGCTTGTCCAGATACTCCGGTGTCCTCTCGCTTTGCACAAGGAATCGAAATCCACAGGTAGTCGCAAAGTTTCGAATGCTCGAGAAGACAATGTATCCCAGCTGCTCCTTGGTTCTGAGTTGGTCGAAAGCGGGCTCGTGAATCATCTGGTCTACCAGCAACGTCTTGGCGCGAGCGACACGATCACCTCTGTCGCCGACAGAAAACCATGTCTCGATACAGTGGTTGACGTTGGCTGGGTCCTTGAGCGTCTTATTGAAGACGTAGTTGGACCCGGGTGGCAAGATCAGCGATCGAATAATGGGCCATTGAGAGCGGGGCAGAGTGCGAGGCTTGAGAATGGACTCGACCATATCGGTCACCTTCAGGGCCTCGCCCTTGTACATGTTGCCATGCGCATACACTTCGATGTACAGCTGGGCTAGCATTTGCTTGTGGAAGAGCCTGACAGCGTCGACGGTGACGTTTGGCAGCTCTGCGGCAAGCTCCTCCACAATGTAGTCACGCTCCGCGTTCAGCCACGACATGATGTCGCCGACTTGTTGGTAAGATGACTGCAGCTGCCAGTTCTCGTATCCACGAATCAGCCGCTCCTTGACGATGTCGAATCGCTCGTCTTTGATGTCAAGGTCTCGCATAGTGACGGCAACCTGTTCCAACAGGACAGGAAGCTTGTCGTTGTATCCAGAGATATCCAAAAAGAGGCCACGTGAGTCGAGTGTCACGGTGTACTGCAGTCCAGCGAGCTCCGCATCGTAAGAGTATTCCTCCAAGGCGTCTCGCACAAGCTCCGTGAAGATCCTTGCTTTGACGCTGTTCTCGGCAGTGGCGAAGATGATGGGATTCTTCAGGCTGACCATAACATTGGCTCGCGGAACCCAGAATGTGTCGTCCTTCTTCCACCAGGTCCGGGCGTCTGAGTCGTTTCGAAGAACACGCGGAGCCAGTGCTGGTTCGGCAACTTCCTTCTTCTCCACCTCAAGCTTGTTTGGGATGAAGTTGTTCTTGTGTGGGAGGTGAAGCTCAGGAAGGCGTGTCGCAGCAGACAAAGCGATCGCCTTCTTCAGCTCCGCCATCAAATCATCGGGGATCTGTTCGTATCGATACTCCGTTCCGTACCATTTCTCCTTCTTGTCCCAATCGCCAGGGAAGTTTCGAGACACAATGACCATCCGCATGTTCTCGGGCCGGATCGTGGACAAGGCATTCCCAATCAATTTGGCGTCGAACTTGCGCAGACGACTCTGGCCACTCAGCAGCCACTCGCGGGGCAACGGCTTTTGCATGACGGAACTGGTCCGGCTCGTGAAGCGGCTGGCAGGCGTTTTCTGTCGAAATTTGAAGTCGACGTCCGCCAATCCCTTTTGCTCATCAAAGATCCACTCCTGTGGAGGAGCTTCACGAAGAAGCGACACATATTGGAAAAAGATCTTTGCAATCTGCGGGTAGTTTTTCAAGCCCTGGTGGCCTTGTGTTAAATCTGCAGTCTTGTTCCAGTTTCGGAACGACATACCTCTTCTGTCAGCCGAATGGAAACGTCGAATATGCCGGGGCTTCCGGGACAGACGGGATATGCGCCGGCAGACAAGCTGTTGGCCCATCCCTTGCTCTTGATGTATGACATGACACTGCCAGGACCCTCGTGGCCAATCAGGTGGCTGATGTACCTGCTGGGTTGGGACTCAAAGTGGTCCTCCTCATCGATGAAGGGGAAGATCAGGTTCAGCTCTCGTGAGTCCATTACAGGTTTCGCAAAGCACTGCGTGCCGAGATCTATCTGGCGAAGGGGCACTTCACCTGTCCATCTGTTTGGCGACAGCTTCTTATTGACGATGGGCGAGAAGAGCTCCACGACCCACTTCTGGAGAACATCTAGAGGCTCGCGACCGAGGACGACGAGCTTCATGCGATTGGCCGAGTAGTGCTTGGCGTGGAAGTCGATGAACTTGTCCCGCACATTGACGCCTTCGGACTCGGGTAGCGTCTTCAGAACCTCAAAGTTGCCAGTCGAGAAGTGGCAGTAGGGATGTTTGGGATTTGAAAGCGACTTCTCGAGCTGATGAAGTCGCCAGGTGTCATTCTGCAGGTTCTTCTTGTTTTCAGAGTCGACGGCCCTCAGCTCCCGATCGAGTGTGCTAGACAGGAACAAGGGCTCGATGAAGAACTGCGCAAAACGGTCGAGCGCCTCGCGCAGAGGCGAGGGGTCAGTGTCCGTGGGGTCTTGGTCATTGGCGGGCTTGGCCGCCACGTCAAAGTAGTAGTTGGTGGAGGTTGAGGCTGTGTAGGCATTGGAGCTGCCAGAGTTGGCAGACAAGTACTGACCGTACTCGTTCTCTATGGGGAACTTTTTGGTCCCCATGAAGAGCAGCTACATGGTCGGCAGGGTCAGCTTGCAATGGGGACGGCAACCACAGGCACGTGGGATGTCGGAGCTGCTCACATGCTCTACTGCGTGGGCCATGCCAGGCATGCCATGTTCGTCACTAAAGTTTCCAACGTTGACGTCGAGAGCAGCGCTGGCCTTGTCCGTGTCCGGATCGTGAACCAGCAAGACCTCGAGATCGTTTTCGAGGCGGACCACACGATAGTCGCGGTCGTCCAGCGACGGCTTCTCCAGGCGATCTGTCAAGACGACCACAGGGGCCTGGCGACCTGGCGCCGACCCGAGCGGCTGAGAGGATGGCATTGTGCAGAGATAATGGTGGCCAGGCCAAGGGGGAAGGGACGGGCGGTTCGTGAGGCGCGGAGGGAGTAGCAGGAGGGGGGCAGGCCAAGGCTGCGGCGGGCTGCGACGACGTAAATACTGGTACCCCGATGAGGGTCGGGTCCGGGGCGCTTGAGCTCCGTGGGGTGCTGCTGGCTGCTGCTCTGGCTCCGGCTCTGACTCTGGTGCAAGTGCAAGGGCTGGCGCTGGCGCTGGCGCTGGTGGGGGTGGGCGCAAGCCACTCGAAGGCGTCGAAGCTTGGGTCTGTGCAAACGACACGGCCAGTGGCCCGGAGATGTACGAGTAGGAGGCTGAACTTCTGGGGCTGATCCTGGCTCTGCCGGACGTGGTGGGCGCGGTAGGTGAGGACGAACTGCTGGCGGTGACAGGAGTTGTGGTCGTGGTCGCAGTCCCCGTCGTGGTGCTGCAAGCTGCGGAAGCGAGCCTTGGCGTGCCGCTGTCGCACCGATGGAGCAGCCGCGGCGTTGGTGCGTGATTCTGGGGCTCGACAAGCAGCGAAACAAGCGACGATATTGCCAGTTGACGAAGTGGGCGTGTTTGCCCTACGGCGTGCAACATGGAGCGCCGGCGGCTGTCCTCGGCAAGCAACGCAGGCACCAGAATAGCGCGGGTGGGCGGACACGGCAGTAAAGTCGCGACTCAGTCTGATGTTGTCTTGGACCGCCGTGAATGCTGACGATGATGGAGCGGAGCAATTGGCAGCGTATTGATGAACGGATTGGATGACTGTTTGCGGTTCCCAAGGTCAGGTACCTTACCTTACTGTACATGTAGGCAGGTACCTCGACGCCCCTAAAAGCTGCCCAATGTGCAGCGACTCTCCTCCTCCTGGAGCTGTCCAGCCCTGCCGGCCCTGTCGTTGGCCAGGGCATCAATACCTTGGCACCGGCGGCAACAACAAGCTTGGCTTGGGAGGTACCTACCTTACCCATTCACATCTCACTGCATCGAACAAAGGATACTTCCAAGCTCGTTTGTTCTGGCTGCTGCTCGGGCGCCGCTGACAGACAAGGGACCGCCTGGTCGGCGGCGGCCAGCGAGCGGCCGTGGCGTGAATCCAAGGCCGTGATTGTCCAGCGACAGCCGCCAGCAGCAGCTTCGGTCGCAAGGGTAAGGAACCTTACCTTACCTCGGGTTGTGATGCCTGTGTGTGTACCTTGTTGTCCGGGGTAGCTCATGCATGCAGGGCCAACAACCCCCAATCTCTAATCTACCTTACATTGGATTTGTTATGACCTTTGGTAGCATGAACCGGACTTGGTGTTCAAGCGGCAGCAGAGGCAGCCACATTGAAGCACCTTGACTTGCCCTGTAAGGACAAAGATCGCCGTCCGAAGACCTGGCGCAAGGTGCGAATTGAGGAGAATCAGATGCCCTGTCTTCTACTCGACCCCCCCGTCTCGAATGATGACGTTCCTTTTGGGCCCCCACCACCATGCTCCAATGCCACGGCAATGGGTGCGAAACACGGCGCTCCGGCCACCTCCTGCGATGGCCTTGCTGCCGTGATCCACATACTCCACGTGCCCCCTTCACTGCGACCAACAACATTCGCTCGCTATCCGCACAGCTTACGAGTACTCTGTACGATGGCCATCTTGGCAACCTGAAAGTCACTGCGCACAGGCAACGGAGCTTGTGACGTGGAAATGATGGTGCGAGGCACGATAGCGGCTGCCGCTTGGCCATCTTTGAGCACAGGCCGGAGTCGGTGAGGCCCATCGACCCCTGCGAGATCGACTGGCTGGCCATCACCTGCATCAACGGCTGTCTTGGCTTTCTGAGCGTCTGCGGCACGGCACCAACTATTGCAGCAGCCTGGCACTCTCTCGGCATTGGGCGACGTGGGCGCCGCACGACGTACAGATACTGCGTCCCTGACGTTACGTGGGTCCCAGTCAGGCCCTCTCGGACCTTGAAGTTGACAATGCGGAGGAAGTCCCTGAACCGAAACTTTGATGGCACCTCATTCGCCTTCCTCTTCCTTCTACTCCGTATGCGGATGATGACTTGGGATGGCAAGCCGTCAACGATGCCGGCTGTACGTCCCACAGTGGGTGCCCTCTCCCTCGGCACGTCGTTAGCCTCGCCTCGCATTAGATCGTTTGTCAACCCCAACCACCTACAAGGTATCGGGACTTGAGAGACCACGGAGAAGCAGGGGTTGGAGCCTTGACACGGCTGGACTGGGTCTCAAGCCTCACGGCACCCATGCTGATGGGATGATGGGGCTGGGGGGCCAGCGACCCGGCCGACCGGAGGGCCTCCAGCACCATGAAGTCCATGATTCAGGTCGCGAGCTCATTCAACCGCGTCGTCTCAGCGAACCTTACGGAGTATGGCCTGCGAACTGGCCTTCTTATTCACCATACGTCCGTACAAGGTTAGCAGAGCGACGAGGAGCCCCACCCTCCCGCCGCACGTTTTGTCCTTTCTAGAGACTACTGCTACAGTGCCGAGCCCGTCGCATCGCACAAATGTTCCACGGGACTTTCCTAACGGCATTTTCAACGATTGCACGAGTACCGACAGGACCCATGATGTGGTCTCACACCTTGTGGCACAGAGCTACGACGGCCCAGCGTCATTACCCTAATGCCACTTTCAGCCCCAACCTGATATACGAGCAGGAGAAAGAGGTTGCTCAAGACATCTTGATCAGGCCGCCGCAAGACGGAGTTGCCGGGCAACGCTCCTGATGACCGGCCCGCGTGCACAAGGCCCCCCAACAGCTTCCACCATGTATCCTAACATCGCAATCTTGGTCTAGGGCCAAGCATTCATCGCACCAAGTTCGCTCACAGACGACCCGACAAGCACACATCACAACTGACTTGAGGGACAAAGCGAAAAAGCGGTCTCATGTTCCATTCGCCCGTGGCGCCATCTGCAACCTGCCATCTGCAAGGGCGGCTCGTGTCATGGCTGATGCATCACCGACCGCCACGTCGATGCGTGCTGCGCGGTGCTAATCCCGCTATTCGTGCAAGTAACGGTATTGGGTCCCGACTCGGCGTGCGCTGAGCAGTGCCATCAAGGTCGTCTTGATCAACCGAAGACCAGGGTCCTTGTCGGCCGGCAATCCGGCCCTTGTCCAGTGCGAGCGTGGCGGCACGTAGCGCAGATCTACAGATCGCAACCTCTGCGTGCAGTCGGGCTTCCCTTTAATCTCCTTACGGCCCAATACTGCGAGAGGACCGCCGGCGACAACGAACAAGTAGCATCCGGCAAAGGGGTCAGAACAAACAAGACGATGCCAACTGCCCATTGAGACAAATGAGCCTGAGCTTGCTCGGTATTATGCTTCCCTGTTGACATAAGAGTAGAGAGTGCCTTGTATTCAAAGCATGATATGCAAGCTCCGGATCGCTGCAAAATTGGAACAATGATGAGAAAATTTTATATAATATCAAGTTATGACAATGGCCCGCTCTTTGCCAGACGCCATCGAGGCGTCATGGTCCTTGTCCACGAGGGCATTGATGTACCTGCATGGCTTCTATACGCAAGGACCTTATATATTTGCAGAAGAATCCACTTCATCCTCACAAGAGAATCCAGTGCACGATGCAGTACTTCGCTTCTTGTCCGAAAGCGTGAGCCACTTTCGTTTCAGGGTGCTACGAACGTTCCTATTGGCACGCGTGGCTCGTGGACCAGACGGTCGGCTCAAAGTGAGCCGTGGGAAAGCACCTAGGAACATGGTCTCAACCTCGTGGGGAGCGGTTCCCGTATCGTCGAGGAGTATTCCGCCCCAGGCACTGAGAGGCGTTGGACAGACGAGGCACGAGCTAGCCACCAATAGTGCTTGGTGGCCAGCATAACTTCGCCGTGCCGTTTGTTGGACCTCGCTGTAGGTTTCAATGCAAACCAAACATTGGAGCGAAGAAGAAATCTGCTTTTCAACCATCGCTATGCGCATATCAGGGAGAGTTGAGGCAACTCATCGTAGCGCCGCTCCCTTCGCACTCTCGTACTGCGCGAGAGCTCGAGCTCGAGCATACCAGACCGGAACGCCGCAGGTGCAGTCGAGCCGCATATATGGTAACAGACAGCATGTGTCCTCGATGTGTCGTCTCGCTGGCGCAGAGCCTGTCGGTAGATTTGGTCAGGGAAGTCCTGCCCGCGACGCAGCAAAGGTGGCGGAGTGCCAGCTGGTGACCGCGGTAGAAGGCGCACTTGCGAGCGCGGCATGTCTGACCTCAAAGACTATTACATCTCACCTGAGAGTACAGCCAGCCGGGGCTCACGGACAACCGATGTCCAGCTTTTGTCGGCTCACTATCGGCCAGAGCGTCGCTTCGGACAGTCTGATGCCTTATGGCCGATTTGATGGCAATTGTGGCAAGTGATTCCTTTGGCGTTTGGCGAGCCGAAAGACGTGTTTCCGCCCGCAGAAATGGATACCAGCTGATTCAGGCGAACGTCCTTCTTCTTCCTCTTGTCGCGGAACTCTTTGGATTTTGTACCTTCGCCGCTGTGCCTTGATCGTGACTGAGAACACGATCTGTCTCGTGCCAGTGGTGAATCGGCAGCCTCGCTAGAGTGTCTACTCTTGCGCTTTCGCTTCCGCTCGTTGCTTTCGTCAGAAGACTGGTCGCCAGAATCGCCATTCGAAGACTCATGTTTCCGGTCCGACTTCTGCAGCGTGGTCAGCTTCGCTTCAAGATGGTTGTGCATGCTGTTCGGTGCATACCTTCTGGTCGGTTTTCTCGGGACGATGCGTTGTAGTCCGGCCCTTTGTTGGCACGTCCTCATTGTCCCCTGATTCGTCTGACGAGTCCATGTCGCCATAACCAACGTATACAATATTGAGCGGCCCCTTTGCCGCCTTTGCGTCCTTGGTCTTGTCCAACGTATTCCTCAACACCCAGTGCGTGTCGGCAGATGAGTGCTTTGCCAGCGCCGCTTGGCGGATGGCTTCTTCGCCATCCAGCGCTGCCTGGATTAGGGCTTGGTCGATGTTGGCGTTGAATCGAGACTCGGCGATCGAACCCTCCACTTTTCGCCTCTTTGAGGAAGGGGGCTCTGAGTCGGGCGATCCGGCAGATGAAGCTGATGCGGCCGCTCTCTGCATAAACTTCATCGTCAAGAGCCTCGAAGAGACTCCCTTTGGAGTTTCTGGAGCCATGATGGGCGGTTGCGTCAATTGCAGTCCTTGATGGCCAAATCGCCCGAGCTACTCCGGGCGCAAGTCGACGGGGTCTTGGCGACTCGATGCTCGCCGAATTTGAATATCAAACGAACTCCGGGAGAAGCAACAGCGATCCGCGACGGTCTGATCTTTCTAGAGGTAGGGTCCATGGTTTTCTTGTAACTTTTACTTGCGCAGCTCTGCTGGGCTGGTTCGCTCGGAGACAATTTAATCCGGTGGGCCCTCTGCATCCTCTGGTCGCTCCCTCTCCAGCAGCACCCGAATGAATGACAAGACTGTCCAACTTCGACACCAAACATCAGCCCTCTACACGACGGTCGCGTCATGGCAGCTTCTCAATTGAGGACGATTGGCGCCTTTGCGCGCAATCTGCGTGCCTCTCAGCGGGCGTTCAGCACCTCCAGCCGGTACTTCGAAGGTGCCGTGCCGGCCAAGTCCAAGGCCGAAACCGCGGCCGAGGATGTCCAGCCCAAGGAGGTCAGCCAGGCGCCGAACCGAGCAGATGTCTGGTCCCGAAGCCAGAAGCCACGATCCAAGGCTATGACCGGACCTCGCTTCGAGCAAACAAACTTCGATCTGCAGGTAGGCATCTCGCGAGCGCATATGCCTCGGGACTACACTGATGCAATGACAGCCCCAACCTTTGTCGGCCATGGAGTTGGTACACAAGCAACCCGTTCGGTGGACGCACGATCGGATGGTCGCGTGCGATGGAGGCGGTGGCCCTGCCGGGCATCCAAGGATCTTCATCAACACCGACAAGCCCGAAATTTCTGCCTGCAACTACTGCGGCTTGCCCTTTGTATGTCCACGATCACGCGAAATCCACGCAGAGGCATGCCAGAGTATGTGACTAACTGGACGACAGGCCAACGAGCACCACAGAGAGCACCTCGAATCCCTTCCAGAGACCTCCTACCCGCTGTCATAATGCCGTCAAGATACCTAGGGAGAGGAGAGCGTGAGGCAGCCTACATGGCGCGGCCCGACGGGTCACTGTGAAGCAATACTGTATTAGTTCTGCGAATCGGTGCAATCTGAGAAACCTTGTACATATTGCATCTATCGACCGTGTTACGATGCCCAAGTCCTAGCCAGGCGTCGCTCGACGGTGCGCAGCATACAGACTCGACGAAGTGCGCAATGATGTGTGCGCTCAAGGTCGTGTATGGTGTATCATGGTGTGCTGCATTATGTGCGTATATGCTCTCAAGTGCGGTGCAATGCAATTGGCAATCCTGCCTCTTGTTGTGGCCGTACCGCGGGCAATCGCATCGATTGCCAATCCCGAGGGCCTTTGTGGCTGCTCACTGCCAACCCACCACAGTATTTCAAGCCCCACTCGTCCTACATCATTGAGTGAGAGTGGCGACCACATAACCATGGCTCAACCATCCAGCAGCGTCTCTACCGCAACAACCATCGTCCTTATACTGGTGCTCTTCATTGCACTATTCCCCGACCTATTCCACCTCGTCTGGACGCTGCCATTCAGCCTGCTTCCCTTCTCCCAGCCAAACAAGCCGCCGCCGATCACCCCTGCCCTACCGCCAGCAGCCATGTCGTGGTTTCAGAAGCAGTTTACTCTCCCTGCCAAATCCCGCGGCTCCTATCTCATCACTGACCAGGTCGTCTCCGCCTTGCCTGAGATTCGAAACTACAAAGTCGGCCTTCTCAATCTTTTCGCGCAACATACGAGCTGTGCGTTGAGCTTGAACGAGAACTGTACGTGACGGAACCCTAGGCCGCGTGTGCTGCTACAAGCTGAACCGCCCATGTAGGGGACCAAGATGTAAGGGCAGACATGAGCGATGCGCTGGACCGGATAGCTCCCGCCGAGGGCCCCAAGGGCGAGGCTCTGTATCGCCACGAGTAAGTGGACAGACTTGGAATACTTTGAGTCAAGCTGACTAGCCCACCCTCCTATAGTGCCGAGGGTCCTGACGACATGCCTGTAAGCGTGTAAACAGTTGCCATTGGGGCGAGGCCATATTGCTAACAGTCTTGTACAGGCTCACATCAAGTCCGCATTGATCGGTGCCAGCGTCACGATCCCAATCAAGGACGGGAAATTGGTATGTTGGCCCTCTCAGTGGTTGGCACAGTCTATGATACTAATGTCCCAAAGGCTACTGGAACGTGGCAGGGTATCTGGTATTTGGAATTCAGAGCCAGCAAGCATCAACGACGAATCATGGCCACCATTCAAGGAGAGAAGGCGTGAAACCTGGACAGCGAAGGGTGTACCGTCGCGACAGGCAAATCATAATCATTGAATGCCTATTCCTATCTATGAAGCACTTCGTTCAACTCGTCTTGCGCCAAACACCGTCGCCATGTATTCCAAACGCACCAGCCCTGGTGATCACTGTGTCCCGTTCTCCTCATTCTCTTTCATGTCCGTGTCGTCGCCGGCCAGAACCTTAGTCTTGGGCACATAGCCGTGTGGTGCACCCGCGCCTGGCGTCATGGCCACCACGTTGCCGTCGTCGTCCACAAATTGGAAGTTGTATCGGCTGAGAATGTGCGGAATGGCGGACAGCTGTGGGCCGTAGCGAGCAGTGTTGTCGTATAGCTCAAATAGGGGCACAGCGAGAAGTTTCATGTTCTTGGGCACGCTCAGGACTTCTGTTTTGGCATACAAGGTTAGCAGGGCCTTGAGCTTCAAGAATGCGGTGGAGCGTACTGGTCTTTGGTAAGTGAATAAAGTACAGCTTCTTGCACTCCTTTGGTCGCGTGACATGCGCAGGCACGAAAGGGTACATGAAGGTCTCGAAGTTTGGGCGCCACCACTGGGCCAGACATTCGCCCACCTCCCAGTCGCCAGCCTCTTCGCCTTCTCCGATCCTGCCGACGGGCGCCAGTCTTTCGTCGAGCCGTGACTTGAACCCCTCGACCTCATCGTCTTCGGGCCGCAGGTAGTCGCCCGGAAGCTTGAAGAATGCATTGGCTATCTGCAGCATCAGGATGTGCGGGTGGTTGTGCTCGTGACAGACGAGGATGCCTTCGCAGGTGCGGCGCATGCCATGCTCGGCAAAGTGCTCCTCGAGGCGCTTCAGGCGGGCGATGACGGATGGGTCCTCCTCGGGTTGCGTTTCCTTGACGCCAAACGTGTAGTTTGACAGAGGATACAGTGTCACACTTTCGGGCTGCTTCGAGCTGAATGGCAGGGGAATCGTTGGCGGATTGCCCGACTGGAGGACCGAGGGAGGAATGGTCGACATGGTGGCTCGACGGGAGCGGGCTAAAAGACGTGTTTTGGAGATGACTTGCGGTGCCCCCGGGTTGTGCACGGCTCGAGAGGCTCGCTGGGTCGCAGGCGTGAGTTTTGTCGTCGAGTTGGGCTGACAGGGGAGCTTATTATTAGAAGGTAGGTTGAAGCGTTCGGCTCCAGCTGGCGGTGGGCGAAATTCTGCGTACCTGAGCGGAGTGGTCCCATAAGGCAGGCGGTGTTGGTCTACCCCACACTGGCTCACGTCACCCAGCACTGCCCTGGCGAGTCTTGACCGACTCCAGCCGCTAGAAGTTCTTGATGAATCGCTACGACCAACCTTGACTGGAAACTCGACGCTCGTATTCCGTCTCAATGACGACAAGACAGGTGCAGGCTCTTAGTGGCATTGCCTCGTATCAAGCTCGGACGATTCGTACCTTTGCACGGCTAGACAACAATGCAAAGCTGTTATATCTGAGGTAACCGTGGGTGCTCCGTTCATCATCACCCGCCAACGGCTGCGTCCACCACGAGACTTTGGGTCTATTCCATAGGGCAGAGCGTCATGGCAAGGCCGCTACAGCGACATATGGCCCTGAGCGGCGCCTTGGCATCCCAGTAAGATGACGTTCATTGTCGAGCTCTCCCCAATCCTCATTGTCCAGCTGAAGGGGCACGAGTACTCACTCGCTCACTCCGTAATCAAGGAGCTAATAAGGAGGGGGACTGGCAACCGCTAATACGAATGCGCGCTCGACCCCACGTCGTAGATCTCCCCTGCTTTGTGGGCGGCAACCCCATGGCGGGAACTCAAAACTCTCGACACGGGACGGACGATGAGTGCATCAACACATCTCGCCTTTGCAAAATGATTGTCGCAGCTTGACGGTCTCTCCAGAATTGACTGCTGCTGAGCACATTTTACTGTTGCGCGGAGTGCAAAGGCATCGATCTTGATTCTTGACCCACGTTTTCTGGTGCTATCGGATTTGGCTGTTTGCCCACCAGGAACATCGCGCGTCCGTAGCACAAAGGGTCACACTGGCAGCACAGCGTGCCGTAGACTAGGGTACCGGGGCTTGGGAAATCCAGCGCCGGGGCGGTTGTGGCAAGCTGAGACCTCGCATCATCGCCGTGTGGCTCTTGGAAGCTCCTTATCCGTAGCCCGTACGCATCATGATACAAGGGGCCGCTGGTTTACAAGTGCGTCAACCCCAGGGCAAGCTTGGTGTCGGATCTTCGCTCCCCATTCGGCCATCTTGCAGCCTGCATCACTGTGACTGGCGCGCGCATAAGAGCCTCGTCACCATCTGATCACAGTTCCTCACTATCATTCAGCAAGCACCAAGGCCAGACGAGTTAGTTTGTTGGCCCTCTAGGTAAGGTACCCGACCTTACGGAAAGGATCACGTTTGGTGCGTCGCCCGCACTCTCGGCCGGCGGGGGCCGCTAGAGCCCCGCAACGCTGCCTTGAACGTCGCCCCAGCTGCGCCATCGACACCACCTATCCACCATCCATCCTGTTCATCTGACTGACGCCTCCCAAAGACCACGGGCCCCGACCCTTTAGCCTCACCCGCCTCGACCTGACCGAGGTGCACTTGATCCGTCCATCGTGGCTCACTTCGCACCTGCATAACGACTTGCGCCATGCGCATACCGAGGCGTCCCTAGGCCCTCTTACCTGCCCTGCTTGCACGAGCTTGTCTGGCGCAATGGAGGCCAAACTCCTCGACTGCTTGCAGCACAGGCTCGGCGAACTCGAGCAACAGATGCAGGCCAAGCGTCGCGATTTCATCGCCGATTTCCAGCACTACCACCACGACCTCCTCCACGGCGTCCCCCCTGACACTGTCTCCAACGTCCGCCGAGCCCTTGCGACGTCCCTTTCCGACTATCCCACGCTTCGCCCCGAGCTCCTCGAGGCTGAGCCACAACTGCCCGGGGCCCCAAGATCGGCTGCATTCCAGCCCTCGGCGTCGTCAAGAGCCGATGCCCCGGGAAGCCCACGCGAACGGGAGAACGAGCTTCGGGGTCTCTTCACGCCGACCTATCTGCCGCTGCTCGACAGCACCCCGATGCTGTCCAAGCCAGCCCTTGGCGGCCCCATCGGCCCGGCGTCAGGCGTCTCGGAGTCTACGCTGCTGCCCGAGAGGAGACCCTCAGGCAATGGGCATGGCAACGTCGCGAGTACAGACGGGATGGACGAGCAAGGCAGTGAGGGGCGCAATGCGCCCGACCAATGGCTTCCGCCGGCGCCGCCTTTCTCGGTCCCAACGTTGCGGACTAACAGCACACATTCAATGGATGACACGAGATCCTCCGTCTCTTCGGATAAGAGCGATTCCAAGCCCACGAGAAGCGCGCTGAGACGGTCCTCGAGCATTACCAAGCCTCCCCAAAGTCCTCGACGGGTGCGATTCGAGTTCATGGGTGCGGAGGTGCTCCCCACAGCCTCACCTCAGCTGCCCGAGTTCATGGGTCCACGCCCGGGCTCACCTCACCCAAACGACGACGGCCGTGAAGCTGCCTTCAACTCGAATCTCGGCGGCGACACAATCGAGGAGGAGCACGTCCCTCCTCGCAAGGTCTCGTCTTCAGATGCCTTACGGGCGCTTTCAAGAACCCCCTTGGAAGCAGGATCTGTCTGGACAATTGTGAATGCAGAAGCGGACGATGTCGCACCAGACCAGCGAGAGACAGCCGTTGGCCAGCACGACAAGTCACTGCCTTCCCTTGCCCCCCTACGGACAATGCCGGAGAGCTCGAGAACACGCGAGAATGAAATACGCGTCGGACGTTCCGACCAGAGTCAGGTTGAAGCCAGCGAAGCAGACGATTCTTCTGACGACGGCTTTCTGGCGATGACAAAAAGGAAGTCGTCCAGCAAGAAACCATTGCTTCCTCCCATGCCCCAGTCCCCGAAAGAGCCCCCGCTAGACAGCGCGACAACTTTGGCGGGCCAGACGAGCAAGGACGGGTTCCAAACAGACAAGGCAGAGGAGGAAGAGAGCCTCGCAAAGTCTGACGATGGGGGGCTAGCAGATGATGATGACATGTTCCACTTCGAAGCTGGAGGCTTGAGCGCTCCTCCAAGACCGAGACCGAGGCCTCCTCAGAAGTCAGAAGATGGAGAAGAATCAGAAAAAGAAGAATCAGGGTCTGAGGAGCCTCAGCCACAGGACGACGACTCAAGCGCGCCACCCGCGGATGTTGCAGAGAGCCAAGTGAGCATATACGCAACGTCACCGGCCGTCCACATTCAGCGTGCGTCAGGGACTACGAGCGTCAAGTTCCAACCGGGGTCCCTTGGTTCATACAAGGGACGGCAGCTGATGATGCCGATCGTCAAAGACCCAGAGCTTCTTGAGCTGGCCAACTCTGTCAAGCCAACCAAGAGGCATGCTGGGGGTATGAACGACGAACAGGCAATGGCTGAGGGTTCTCTGCGCCAGATCTCCCCCAGTATCCCGCTTAGTTTCAAGGAACGATTTAGTTTGGAAGAGTTGATGAGACCGTCGAAGTGATAAAGGGGCGAGAAGAGGGACGGTATTCGGTAGGATTCCTTGGCTTGGTTCCGGATGGTCGCAATTTGACCCGGAATGTATCCGCACAAAGTCCAATGGTACAAACACGGGGGCCTGGGCAAGATGGCATACCAAAGGCGTTGGGAATGACAATGATCGAATCCATAAAGCAACGGGATATGAGCTTATGATTTGATCCCGTCGTGGCGCCTAGCCTCGCTACGAAAGTTGAGCGCGACAGAGACCCGACTTTACGAGTGCGCGGAGGATAATGGACGGTAATGAAAGTCCCTCTTGAAGAATGGTCCGTGGTTGTCGTTCGCACTAGAAAGAAGCGAAAGCCATGAGCTGCATTTGTCGCTTCCGCGGTCGACATGGAGGCGGCGATTATTATTACCGCTCTATCGAGGTTATTGCCTTACGTGCTACAGGACGTCCTAGTCCGATGTGGATCGTTCGACTGGACTTCGGCACCTCCCGTCCCGAGCCTCATCTTTGCATCACCACTCTACGATCGCCACCGTACCACACGACAGATTTGGGTAGCGCACGCCTTAAACCTAGCAACAATGGGTGGTCTCAATCTGGAAGTCTTCAAGGTAAGGCCCCTGGAGCAATGGACTACTCGTAATTGGACGAATGCTCAAACGCTGGCGTGCGCAGTTTGGCATGTATGTCATGTTCCCCATCGGCATCATGTACTACTTTGGAACGAACCTCGACGATCGATTCTCCGTCAACAACTTTTGGCCTAGACCAGAGGAGTGCAACAAGCTCCCTCGCGACAGAGACGAGGTCAAGGTCGAGTACGACCGCATCGTCGCGCGCCAGCGATTCCGACAGGCCCAAATGGTCGAAGAGGAGCGACAACGAGCCAGGCTGCAGGCAGCGCAGCACAACGACAACGAGTCCTGAACGATGCAACGGATATCTGCTGTGAGAGTAAGGAATGAAAGTCTGTACGATTTGGAGATACTCGGCGGTGTCACAGATGACACCATGCATGGTGCGGCGTTTGGGTCTGGTAATGCGCAAAAAGCTTCACCTCATCTCTTATGAAAGATTTTTGTACAAAATGGAGCGCCATTGGGCGCACTACACGTCTATATGGCTTTCTACCTTGCCCCATTGATCGTCGGTCACGGTGCCTTGGCGTATGTTGGCAAACATGGCCTTCACTTCTGGGTATTCTCTAAGGCCGGAGAACAGTGCGTCGAGGGTCTCCGCCGACTGCTGCGAGTCTACGGAAACCCTAGTATCCTCGTTGGGCGCCCATAATATGTCGGACTCGAGCACCTCTAATCCAAATTTGCCAGACAGCGCTTCCGTGATGGCCATCAGCGACGCCGGCTGCGTCCACGCCAGGAAACCACCGCCAGGCAGCTCTTCAATGTCTTCTGCTCCCTCGTGCTCTATGGCTTCCTCCAGAACGTCCGATAGTGTTGGACCGTCTTGTTTGGGTTTGAAGATTGCGCGCCCGCGCCTGGTAAAGTAGAATGCCGTTGAGCCGACGACGCCGCCGCCCTTCTTGACTACGTATTTGAGGTCGTGCAACGTGCGCGTCTTGTTGTCCGTCTCGATGTCGGCGATTAGGGCAATGTTGGGTGGCATGAGGACCTCAAAGGTCATCGTCTCTAGGCGTGCGCCCGTCGCTGACCGTCCCTGGCCTCTGGCAATGGCGGCTTCCACCAACGCCTTTGGCACGCTCGCTAGCCGACCAGTTAGTGACTGGCCGATGGGCAACGCGGCCTTGACTTGCTTTCTCAAGAAGTACCTTTGGTCGCGGCAACTATTGCATTCGCCAACTGAGGGTTAAACTTGACGTCTTCCCCGTACACTGTGATGATGCTGGTCAGATGATGGCGAGCTGGAGACGAGCGGGTGATGGCGGCCGACTTCGCGAGTACATAGCAATGAGCTTTGTAAAAGTTGTGCGCTCAGACATCTTCTTCTTGTCTGTGACGGCTTTGATGTGCTTCGTCTTGGACCACTTGTTATGTCCGGCGAGCGGCACCGGCGTCGTCCCAAAGTATCGAAGGCATCGTTGGCAGATGGGACTCGTGATCGATGGGTTGGGTCCGGGGGCAAGAATGGAACGCGCCACCAGCGGCAGAGCTGCTTTGCGCATCGCTATGAAGAGGCACCAGCACCAATTCAGGGCTGTAGAGGTCTGAGCAGTCTTATGGCGCCGGAGCAAATTGCCGGTCATGAAACCGGAGCTCATCATGAGTTGCGCCGGGTTAACGATCTTCCCCAGACCAGGCTATCAATTGACAGCTCCACCATGCACTTTGATTGGCTTATGCTGTCATTTCGGTCATCAGTGCCAGCATAGCTCCCCGCCAACCCTCCAACATACTACAACAGCCCCTATAAACCCTGGCGAGCGCGCTCGGGCAGACTACGCCAACCTCAGTCCCTCGACTCTCGGTCTGGGGTCATTTACGCGAGCTGTAGTCGTGTACAATGGCTTCGAATCCAGAATCCGGGGCTGCCGCCGAACCGAGCGGCGTGCAGCCTCCCATCGAAACGGCCTCCACGCCCAAGACGTATACGCCGGAGCTCGACCTTCCCAAGCTGCAAGCCTTGCCAGCCGAGCAGCAAGAGCTCTTCCTACTCACCTTTGTGTCAGACCTGAGCAAGCATGTCTTGGCGCTCTCTTCGGACGACTGCACCGCACAGCAGTTCTACCTGAAGCGAGAGATCTTCCAGATCATCAACCTTGCCTCGCCGCAGCCGTCCCGAATGATAAGAAACAGCCTGGGGAAGTGCTTGGCGCATGTCTTCTGCAGCGGGGACCGGAAACTACTGTTTGAGACTGTGAACGACTTGGTCGCGCTAGTTTCCGGAGCCAAGTCGAAGTCGGACACCGAAACTCGAGCGCGACACGCCGCAGTCAGCCTCTTGGGCGATGTGTTTGCAGCAGCTGGCGACAGTGCGATTGGACTACACCAACTGTCATGTGCAGCCTTGATCAAGGCCTTGAAGTCATCCTCGAGCCACGCCGGGATGCGCGCGGCTTGCTTGACTGCGCTCGCAAAGATTGTGGGCATGATCGAGGGCTCCATGGACGAAAGCATCTCGCGCGATGTTTGGAAGCAGGGCCGCAACTACGCTGCTAGTGATAAAGGTGCGCTTGTTGTTGTCGCGGCTTGTCGGTGTCTCAAGGCATTGGCGAAGCATACGTCATACTTCCGCAACTCGGCCGATTTCGACAAGCTGGAATCTGCCGTCTTCAAGGCTGTGGAATCGTCCTCTTCCCAAGTTCGGCATGCTGCCGCAGACTGTTTCGCGGAGGCTCTTGTACAAGGTCATGCCGGGTCAGGCACCATGGACGGACCGGCTACAAAGAACAAGAAGTCAAAAGCGAAACTGAAGCGTGTATCGACCCACCCAGGGATCACGGAAGACGACGATGAGATTCCGTCACGTTCGGCAAGCCCAGCTCCCAGCGGCAAGCGAACGCAAGACCTTGCGTTGACACTGCCGGACATGCTGAAGCTTCTGGCAACTCAGTACGTCAAGTCATCGGCCTCCAACAGGGCTCGAGCCGCCATTGGCATTTGCTACGGGAAGCTATTTCGCCGCTTGGGGGAGAGGATGGTTCAAGCCAACTATATACGAATCGTGGACAGCCTCACCGTCGACATTCTCGGCCACGCAACGGTGAGCAACAATCGCTACCGCCTACTCATGTCGAGAAAGATTGTGGACACCATCCTGCAAGACATCATCGGGCGCCAGATTCTTGGAGAATCAGGACAGATTGCTGCGGCAGAGTCTCTGATAAACAACGTGCTGAAGAATTATCCACAAGCATTGACAGAGCGGCCTGAGCCCTCAAAGCACACCTTGGTTGTGTCCTTGAACACTGTGGCTGCCCTCATCAAGTCGCTCGGCTCTGCTGTGAACAGTCTCGCGGAATCCTGCCGGGATGGACTGCTGCAAGTCCTCCAGCACCCAAGCTATTCCGTTCAAGTTTTCGCCTCCTACTGCATAAAGACCTTTGTCCTCGCATGCCCCCAGCAACTCCTGCCGTGTCTTTCTGTCTGCATGAACAGTTTGACTCGGGAACTAACATTGCTCGGCGGGGGGCGCAACTCTCCCAGAAGATGCCTTGGCTTCGCACATGGCTTGGCGGCGACGCTCAGCGCAAGCCCGCTGCGTCCCTTGCACGGATCCGTCGACATCAACAGTCGCGTGCTTAGTATGGCCACCAACTTGCTCAAGTCAAGCAGTCAATCAGAGCTGCGCGTTTCGAGCACGCAGATCCAGGTGGCGTGGATTCTCATCGGTGGCCTCATGACCCTCGGTCCGAACTTTGTCAAAATTCACCTCTCGCAGCTGCTACTCTTGTGGAAGAATGCCTTACCCAAACCTCTGGCAAAAGACAATACTTCAGCGAGGACTCTCCTTGAAGCGTCTTTTCTCACGCATGTGCGCGAATGCGCACTGGGTTGCATCATGGCCTTCTTGCAATTCAATCATCGTTTGCTGACGGTCGATGTTTCTAAACGAATCGCCGCCATGCTGCAAAGCACCACGGCGTTCCTGAGAACCCTGCCCAGAAGGAGGACGACTGATGATATTTCCCAAAGACTGACCCCGGCCCTCCAATTGCACGATCTAGATCTGATGGTGCAACGCCGCGTGCTGCAATGCTACATCAAGCTGGTGAACTTGAGTCCGGCAGGCGGTAGTGAGGCTTTGTTGCAGTCCAATCTCCTGACCCTCGCAATCTCTCTGTTCGCGGACCCCGAAAATTACACGCCCAACTCACTCAGTGCTTCGATAGCCAACGCAGCTGCCACGTTCGAGTCAATTTGGGAAGTTGGCGACAATACTGGCTTTGGTATCACCGGCCTCGTGTCTGGATTCAAAGTTAGGAAGCTGCCCGGTCAACACGATACTACCACGGAATTGGAAACGAAGATTGACGGCCCCAACGAGGCGATTGATTCCTTGCTGCATTCGCCAATCTGTGGTAGCCTGGAGCACGATGCCTCGATGCTCTATCTTGGCGATGCCAACAACAGCCCCGCCATGAATCCCGATCCGCCTGCTACCGAGGTCGTCAACAATGCTATTCAGCTCTTTGCGTTCGCCTTCCCTCTGACGCCTGCAAAGGTCCAGGAAAGCATTTTGGAACAGATTAGGTCTTTTGCGTCTGCTGGTTTTCTTCAGAGGGACCCCGGTCGAAAGTCGGCGATCAACGTCAATATCGCGGCGGCGATTCTGGCCAGCATGAGAGTCGCTGTGAGAGAGACCAACTCGCCTCCAGGAAGTGTGGCAAATCTCGCTGTCGAACGGTTGTTGCAAGACATTGTCAGAGACTTCGTCCTGGACCCAGATCAGTACGTGAGGAGTCTCGGATACGCCGCAGTCGCAAGACTTTGCAACGTGTACGGAAACGCGTTCACGAATCAAGAGGTCAAGTATCTCGTTGATACCATCGTTGGCAACCGTGAGCCGAGCGCCAGAGCCGGCTGCGCAATGGCTCTTGGCTCGATTCAAACCAAGGTCGGCGGCATGGCCGCTGGGTATCATTTGAAGACCATTCTTGGTATCCTCATGTCACTTTGCAACGACCCGCACCCCACGGTACATTATTGGGCTCTGGAGGCGTTGTCACTTGCTTCAGACGCAGCTGGGCTTAGCTTTGCTGGCTATGTCCCCAGCACTCTGGGCATGCTTGCTCAGCTGTATGTGTCTGAGACTCATCATCCGGAGATTGGGTCAGCAATTACGATGAACCTCGAAGTGGAACTATCGACGACGGCGGCAGTCGCAAGATGCGTTGACTCTCTCATCAATGTCTTGGGACCAGATCTTCAAGATGCCAACAAGTCACGGGAGCTAATCTTTACTCTCGTCGACCGATTCCGAGACGAGAGCGACACGCTCGTCACAAGGGCCGCTTTGGGATGCCTTGAGCACTTGTCTCTGTATGCCCCTGGTCAGATGCACTTTGGTGACTATGTTCGACTCTTGCAGAAGCACCTCTCTTCCGAAAATGCGACAATTCGAGATGTGGCTGTGGACGGTCTCTACAGCATCATGAAAAGAGAGCCACGAGATGTTCTTAGAGAAGCAGACGACGGCTTCGAGGAACAGCTATGGCTGGTGCTTGACACTGTTCCGTCCCATGATGGAATCCGGAACATAATTCGAAATTGGATGCGTCAAACTTGTCTCAACCACACTGGCGAGTGGCTCCAAAGATTCCAAATGGTCCTCCGAATGACTCGATCGAAATCACAAGAGCAGGATGACATCTCAAAGTCTACGGCCGGTATGCCTGATCTGCAAGACGAGGAAGTAGCCGGATTCGCAGCCGTGGCTGGTACCGCGAAGGAGAAGTCCAATAATGCGTCTTCTGAGGCAGAGCCTCTACGATGGCAGATTACGTCGTTTGCTATCAGTTGTATCAGCGACATTTTCGCCATCGTTGTCAAGGACGTCGCAGCAAACGGAGACTCTCAGGCGCAGTCTGACTTGCAAGACAAGATAGCAGACGTGGTGCGGATGGCGTTTTCCGCCTCCACCTCCAATGTCCCCGAGTTGCGCATTTGGGGCTTGAAGATCGTTGCTGCGGTTCTTAAGATGTTCGGCAAGACTCCTGATCCAGACTTCGACGAAGCGATGCTCTTGGAGCAGTATCAGGCGCAGATTAGCTCCGCCTTGACGCCAGCATTTGCGGCAGACTCGTCACCGGAGCTGGCGTCTGAAGCCGTCAATGTCTGCGCCAGCTTCATCTCCACTGGTATTGTCACCGACGTGGATAGGATGGGTCGCATCCTCAAGACGCTCGTCAATGCCTTGGAAAACTTCTCCAAAGATGGCGACAACGCGGGCATCGGCGACTTGAAAGGGTTGAGCTCCAACGCTCAAGTCATGGTCAAGATCTCCGTCTTTTCTGCGTGGGCGGAGCTTCAAGTTGCCAGCACGGAACAGAAGTACCTCTCAGAGGTCCTCAAGCCGCACATAGGAAGCCTGACTCCCCTATGGCTCGAGTCGTTGCGTGAATTTGCCAGACTCCGCTTCGAGCCGGACATCTCCATGACCTTGGGCCCGCCGTCGCTCTCTGGCAGCCTTGACACGATATATGCGGCTCTGAACCGCGAAACCCTGTTGCGTTTCTACCAAGACTCGTGGCTCAAACTTGTGGACGCTATTGCCAGCCTCATTGAGCAGGACAGCGAGTTTGTCTTCGACGCGCTGGATGGGAAAGACTCTCCAGAGTCTGCTCCGAACGGCAATTCCAAGAGTCCCGCGATCAACTATCGTGACGAGCCTGTGGCCTTCTTTTTCGTCCTCTTTGGTCTGGCTTTCGAAGCCCTCGCCATGCGACCAGGCCAAAACGAGTCTCTGGTGACGCGGGAGCAGACTCTTGATATTCTCGAGGCCTTCAAAAGAATTCTGCACCCCAGCGTCTCGGGCCACGCTATCTATCGGCCGGACGTCTTTAGCGAAACTATGGATCTACTCGACCGTCTCGTCCTGACTGATGGGCTACACATCCAGACCGTGATAGTGGACATTGCCAGGGCGCTCTGCGTGACACATCCTTCTGCACAGAGACAAGCCTCTGACGAGGGCGATCTGTCAGAGGACATCGACCAGTTATTCGAGCTCACGAGAATCATTGTACTTGTGCTCTCCGGTGTGTTGCCCAATCTCTCCGAGGGCAATCAGCCTGTGCGACATCAGATGAACGAAGAGGCCATCGTCCTCGTCCGTACCTCGTTAGATGCGCTTGTGGACGCCGCCGAAGTCTTCCCGTCCATCATCAAGACTGATCTCCATGCCTGCATCGTTCATATTTTCGCCACGATTCTTGCCACCCCTGGCTGCCAAGAGCTGATCGTTCCGCAGTCGCTGGCAACGCTGAAACGCTTTGTTGCGGGGATGCCGAAATCGGCCGACGAACAGTCGTCTGGCCACGTCCAGTTGCAGGGCTGTCTCCGTCGGTTCTTATCTATCTATTTGAACGCGCAAAAGAGGGAAGAGCCCACATCACTCGCTTGCGTCAAGAACTGCCTGCTGGCTACGACCATGCTCTTTACGAGCGGGAAGAATCAGCTGCCTGCTACGGAACCTCTTGTTGCACGATATTTGGATGAGGTCTTGGATTGCCTGAGCGATCGGATGGTGCGTTTCGTTCCCCCCTTTCGATTCACGGCATGACGTGTACGGCTGACTGACACCTACCACAGACCGCAAAGATTGCAGCGACCTGTATCCGATCGCTGCTATTGCAGCCGACGCCGACAGCAGCGGACTTGAGCATCACGCGCTATCTGTTCCCGCGTCTCATCGCCTTCGTGACCAACGCGGAACCTGAGGACCCAGAGCGAGCCCGGTCCCTGCTAGCTCGGACGCTGTGCCTGTATGTCGGATCACTGCAGCAGGCCCGAAGATCGGCGGCCATGTCGCTGGTCATCCCGACGCTCATGACGCGGGCAACTGGAGACGGCGAGGAATCGTACGGAGAAACGAGCGCGAGGTTATTGGAGCTGGCAGCAGTTGACCAGGGAACGTTCAGAGCCATTGTCGGCGCCATGAGCGGCAGCCAGAGGGCTTTCCTTGAAGAAGTGATTCGATCAGGGCGGCAGACCGGGGGCGACTCGGATAAGGCCAACGCCGGCGAGGCCGAGCAGCCGACAATCACGTTGAAGATGGATTTTGGCGGCTAGGCCCAAATGTCTCAGGCACGTTTGAACGAAACCTCTGACGGCACATCTTGTGCCATCAAACAAGGCCACAATGTCGACTCGGGCAGCATGGTACATGCTTCAGCCGGCAGCAGGTCGTGCTGTAGGGGTTGAGCAGTGTTTCGGATATGCACTCCGGCCCAGCCCGGCACGCAAGACTACGACTCTGGCAAACAAGTGGCGGAGTCCGCTCCCCGATCGGTTGGCGATGCCTCTGATTGTCCCATGTTGGACGTCGAAAGAGGAGGCTTTTTCGTGTTCCACAGCAGGCGGTTGTGCTTGGGCCCAAGCCCCCCCCCGTTGGGGGTCCTGCTCGAGCCTGGAGTGGCTGCATGGCGTGGCGTGCGACACAAGAACCACACTCATCGAGAAGAATTATGAAATACACATGATAAACTGAACTAGCTACTTCTGACGATCCGGAACCATTGGTTTCCTCATCTGGCAGGTGCTCTAAGCAAGAACAATGGCATTAGACGTCGCAGCAGGAATATCGAGTTTGCAAGGTTCTTGTCGAGTCCAGAACATAGAATATCGTAGTCTCTGGCCGCTTCAAACGGTCAGCTGTAAGCCAGAAAAGTTGTCATTTTGTCTCCCTTGTACGGAGTAAACGGGGCTCTGTTCGCTATATGCCGTTACATGGTCCACCCCGGAATCGACTTTCAGAGTCTCTGCCTCCCTACACGACACAAGAATATTTTGCACTCCAGACTATGCTTGCATTCCCATTCAGACCCACAAGGTAGATGGCCAAGACCCTCACACGCCCTCTATCGCAGTATGGCCGTCGCTAGAATAGAGTCACAGAGTTGCCATGAACAAGATATTTGCTACGCCAGCAAAGCACAACATCGTCCTCTCTTCAACGTCTTCTTATTTCGGCCGGTAATTGGTCCCGTGAGCAATGACTGGGCCAGAATATATGGCTTTCGTTGGGCCCTCGGCATTGTGTTGGGTGAGGATCGGCAGTCCGTCTCCAGACCCTTGCGCTGTAGATGCGGATCGGCGTGAGCTCCTCGTAGTTTTGCCCGCCACCTCACTTTTGTCGCCGTCGTCCATGAGTCGAGCGTACACGACTCGGTCCATAAAGACACGTTCATTCAGCGCATCGACGGCTCTATTGGCGGCGGTGGCGTCCAGGAACGTGATGTAGCCCGAGCCACGGATGCGTCCCCTCTGTTGGCCCAAAGGGATGTCGATGCTGCACGCGGCGGCACCGCGCTGGCCCAGGTTGCGTCGCACCCACCTCTCCACATCCTGAGGGCTAGCTATGTGCTTCAAAGACAAAAGGTGCACCTTAAAGTGCCCTTCCCCGGCATGTAGCGGTCGCCGGGTCAAGTCGGACCGCGTGGCGGCACTGTCGGTCCGAGATGACAGCTTCGACGGCCTGACACCTGGGTTGTTCGGTCTTGGACACGCAGGGCTCGAAGACTGTTGGCTTCGGGTAAAACTTGGCTTCATAGTCCTGTCGTAGGATTGATAGCCTGGTGTAGAGACTGTGCCGTACTGACAGCCCGGGGTGTTGATACCACGCGTGTCTGCCCCGCGCATTTCTTGCAAGTCATCTGGTCCTCCAAAGGACTGTGATCGCTTCTCACGATGGCCTAGGTTGGTAGGAGCGCCATCTGCGGCGTTGCCTTTGCCTTTTTGTTTCTGAGTTGCGCCTCCGTGAGTCACGGTCCTTGGAAGGGATGGAGGGCAAACAGTGAAGCATACCTGGTGGCGAGAATGTTTTGCGGACGCAACTGACAGCTTGCATCTTGGTTTCGGGGGCGGGTCATCGATCAGCTCCATGATTTTGATAGACTCGCTCCTGTTCTTGTCCAGATAGAGGAGCAGTCTGTTATTGTATGCCGTTGTTCGGAGGTGTTCTATGCACCTCACGTCAGTGCAGTACCACGAGAGACAAGGACGAGAATGCTTACGCAGTGCTCTGTCGAAATTCTCTTTTCCGACCAAGCGTATCCATCCAGACGTCGACTTCTGAAACACCTCGATGTGATCTACGTCGCAGCCCGCCTCTCGAAGCCAATCTTTGAGCAGCTGCCATATGGTGCCAAATGGCAGCTATTCGCAAAGGTTAGAAGCCTTCTTATCGAGGTTGGGTACAGGGGGCCGTAGCCACGCACTCCGCCCAGTAGGATATAGTAGACTCCGGTCTCATCGCCTGGAGGAACGTCTTTCATGACGGTGTTCCCGGGTGCCTCATTGCGCGGCATGGTGTCAACGGTGCTTTGCCGCGGGGCAGATGGCCAGTTGCTCTAGGCAGTCTCATGCGAGCCACTTGATTTGTCGCAGCGAGTGTAGGACAGTCGTTCCCAGGTTTTGAGAGAACCAAGTCGAATTGAAGGTGCACTCAGGGGCACTTCAAGAAGAAACTCGCGCGGCCCAAGTTTGGGAAAAGCAAAATGCTTCGGTGACAGAAGGATTCACGCCCTCACCAGAGGTCATTGACCAGATACACTTTTATAGCTGAGCCTCGCAGAAGCAGGCGCGCACCGCGCAAATGTACTTCGGATGCCGGCTTGAGTAGGCAGCACCAAGAGGCTGCACTGCTTCACATGCTGTCGCCACCAGAACAGAAGTGATTGAGCGCAGCGCTGAATGTAGACACGTTGCCGGCAGCTGGGAACATGCAGCAGCCGATGCCTGTAAGCCACGTCCCGGGTACCCGGGGCGCTCCATCGCTATTCAGGCAGCTCCGACCCCAGCACGAGGCCTCGACAGCAATCGTCGGGACTGGGTAGCTGCGGTGGCCACAAGCTCTTGCTGGTACGGCAGTGTCTTTCGTTCTCAACGTCGTGCTGATTCACAATTGATATGGGCCCTCTCGAAAATCTGTTTCTCATGTTGAGTGACGAATAGTGCCAGCTCCAGCACACGGTTTCTTGCGATGGAAAAATCCAACGGTGGTGATGGAAGTTTGGGGTGTGTTTCTTCAGGGTGCAATTCCAAGCCCTTTCCGTGCTGCGTGATGACCTGTCATGTTCTTTGTCGTTACACCAGCGAGAAAACGCCACCCAGAAATAATCGGTCTGAGGGCATTGAATCGTATGCGCTGGCTGTGAGTGCAGCAGGGTGAATATTCGGCTGCTTCTCAACAGCAAATACTTGGTTTATGAAAGTGAAGAGTCGCTTATGAGATGAGGTTTAAGCTGCTGTTGTCAAGCGGCACAGCAGCATGAGAAAAGAGGAAACAACCTTTTGCCGTGTTCCACGCTTGACGCTTTTTATTCAATGGTTACGCCACCATTGAACTAGATGTGGAACGACCAGGATCGGTTGCTACAAGGGCCGCCGGTGAAGAAGACTCGGTGAGGCCAGCTCTGCTCAATAAGTCACAGCTCTGGGCCTCTGATGAGATCATTCTACAGAGGTGCCGCGCAGACCCAGCTTGACACGGGACATCGTGGATTCGATATTGCTGGTAGAGTGAAGTTCAAATGTTCCTGAATGAGAAGGTGTCGTCCAGCGCTGATATGTCCTTCATGTCGGGGACTAGGGGTGCGGCGCTGGTCTGTCCATTCTCGTGCCCCGCTGATCCGCCATCCCGTTCGCCTACGCCGTCGTCTGGCCATGGGGTTGGACCGTCTTCAGCGTTCGATAGCGAGAGCAGCATGTAACGCTCCGCATCAGCCAGCAGCAATTCTGCGTACTCGGATTCGCGATCTATCCAGCTGACTCGAGGCTTGCCAACGGCCCTTGTAGCCGGCAGATAATCGTCGGGACTGACCGACGTGGGTCCATTGGACACCGGATCCCACACAAAGGCTGCCCCTTGACGAAGATCGTCTTCGCAAGTAAGCAACAGCAGCTCTCGAGAACTTGGGTGCCATCTAAAGCTAGCAGCGGAGTGGAATATAAGGACTGCCCTCAGTTCGGCGGCAGCTACATCCCAAATCCATATCGTGCCCGGCGAGTCGTCAAGTCTTGTTGCCAGAAGCGTTGACGAGGCATCGAATTCGGCCAGTGAACAGCCCGAACTCACTTGTACTGTGGTTCTGGCATCGGATGACGGGGCAGGGGGGGCGACCATCTGCGTCGTCCGAAGAAAGGAATGATTGGATCGCTTTTCACCTGCACCTACAGCGCCAAGCTGCTCTTGCCACACCTTTGAGACATTCAGTGCCATGCTCATCTAAGGATATTGTGTGTCGCTTACCTGAAGGGTGTGCGTGGGAACTATAGTGGACGGATGCAACAAGCTCATCCGCTCCCTCCAGGTCTGTGTGCTGAGGACCGCGACAGCTCTGGTGTAGTTGCCAATGGCACATAGCTCCGCGTCTGAGCTGAGCTGACACGTTTTGATCCCCGGCTCAAGGTCCGAATCCGCATTCGAAGATTGGAATTGTGAGAGGGTTGAAACACCAATGGTTCGAAAGTGTTGGCCATCGGGTGTGTGGAGAAGCAATCGGCGGCCTTGAGCTGGCGACTCCCACATAATTAGCCATTGACCGTCACGGGTCCAAGTTAGACCCTGGGCATCGATGGTCTCCGGGTACCAGGATCTTTGAACTCCTCGAGTGACTGGATCATGGATGCTGACGACATCTTTGCCGCCAAGGCGGGTCAGCAATGCCAGGTGGCCGGTGCCTGGGCGAATAGAGAAGCCCCTCGACGCTGAGGATGGATGGTGAAACTTTGGGTTACCAATCTCAACAACCTTCGATGTGGACAGGTTGAGAATTGCAAGTTTCAAGCCAAATGCGGAGAATGCCAGAACTTCCGTATCCCTGGCACCGAAGTGAATCACGGGAGGCTTTCCGCCAGCAGCGGCAGGGTTGCGAATCGTAGCATGGAATGACGGATCAAGTACCGAAACGATCTGGATTTGATCCGCAGTAGATATGAGGATCTTTGTGGAAGATGGAGCCCAGAGGAAGTCAGTGACCGGACCACCGACCACCGCAGGTATTTTCACAACGTTGACAAGCCGCAGAGTCGCCGTTGAGCGAATGCTTACGGCGGAGGGCCCCAGAGTTGCGACGAAGCGGCCATCAGGACTCGGCCTGCAGTGTGGTGACGCTGGCAAAGCAGGGTCATCAGTCAAGGGGCGCTACTTGGAGGGATGCTGGGCATTTACATTTGAACACCTTGGAGGTATGCATCTCACTTTCAGACTCTTGCAACTGCCGCCGGCTCGGCGAGAGGTGGCGCCGAATGAGGCGAATGTGGCTCGTCAGCTGTGTGTCGTCTGCGAATGGAGGGGCCCTTGATGGGTTCTTGAGCTTGTTCGGCGATGGCCAGTGGCGCAGCGATATAGAATGAGGGCGCAAGTATGAGGTCAAAGAGGTAAACGCGGTGGTTGTGGGCTGTGAGTCTGGAATCTGGATGCGATTGTAGTTTTGGGCGTGAATGTGAGGGTGAACATGAGTGTCAATACGAGTATGGTACGGAGCATGGGCGTGTTTACTTTGATACCACTTTGGGGTTAGCGTGCGGTTGTCGCTCTTCGCCCAACTCCGACAGTAGCTTCCGTGGAAGGCGCCTCCCACCTTCCCTTTTGAATCACCAGAAACATAATTGGCCGTGATGTCTGATGACTCAGCCTTGCGACGGTTCGCCTCCGTCGCCTCAAAAGCACAGGGCACGCCCTTGTCGGGTGTCATTACATGATCGCATGTCTCAGTCCTTGACCAACCCATCGTCAGTCAGCGCACGACATCTTCTGCGACTGTTCAATCTTAGATGATTGTTGCTACCCCTGGAACTCAACATGGCTCCCGCGTAGGCGGCTGACCCCAGACTCTGCCGACGCAGACGACACTCGTCACCCCGTGCTCGCTTATAGGCGTGGCATCTGGTCGGTGGCAACATGCAGACGGCTTCTCGCAGCTTATCGGCCACGGCGTCCCGTTTCAGACGACGTCTGTGTCCCTCTGCCGCATCCTTACTTCTCAGCCCAGGACGGAGACGTATTGGGACAGCGGCTGTGGCTCACGACCGTTCCGCTGAGGAGACGACGACGACTCCGGCGCCATCAACGCTGCAATCGCGCAGTGCCCGTGTGCGCGATGCGAAGCCATTCTCCGAGTTTCTGACCGACTCGTTTCATCGGCAGCATGACTACCTTCGCATTTCCGTTACGGAGCGATGCAATCTACGTTGCACGTACTGCATGCCCGAGGAAGGAGTTTCGCTGTCCCCAAATAGGGAGTTGCTCACAACGCCCGAGATCACGCTGCTGTCGTCCGTTTTCGTCTCCCAGGGCGTGACGAAGATCCGCTTGACCGGGGGCGAGCCGACGGTCCGAAGAGACATTCTGTCTTTGATGCAACAGATTGGCGCCTTGCGATCCCAAGGGTTGAAAGAGCTGTGCCTCACCACGAATGGCATCTCTCTCCACCGGAAATTGGACACCATGGTCGAGGCTGGGCTGACAGGCGTCAACCTCAGCCTCGACACGTTGGATCCTTGGCAGTTCCAGATCATGACTCGTCGAAAGGGCTTCGATGCTGTTCAGAAAAGCATGGAGAGGATACTGGAGCTCAACAAGCTGGGCGCCGGCATCAAGCTGAAGATCAACTGTGTCGTCATGAGGGGCATCAACGACCGCGAAGTTGTTCCATTTGTTGAGATGACTCGTGAGAAAGATATCGAGGTCCGGTTCATCGAGTACATGCCCTTTGACGGCAACAAGTGGAGCAAGCGCAAGATGTTCAGTTACGCGGAAATGCTGGACCTCATTCGAGGACAGTATCCAGAACTCCAAAAAGTCCAAGACCACAAGAATGACACGAGTAAAACTTGGCACGTTCCTGGATTTCTCGGACGGATCGGCTTCATCACCAGTATGACGCACAACTTTTGCGGCACTTGCAACCGTCTTCGCATCACGAGCGATGGAAATCTCAAGGTCTGTCTTTTTGGGAACGCCGAGGTGTCGCTCCGAGACATACTGCGCAGGTCCAACAGTGGAGAGCCGATCGACGAGGCAGCCTTCGAGGCCATGAAGCAGATTGAAATGAACCGGCGGCAGGGCATAGTGCCGTTGGAGCAGCCGCTAGGCCTGGCACCCAATGAGCTCGAACTGCTCGACGTCATCGGCATGGCAGTAGAGAATAAGAAGGCCAAGCATGCTGGCATCGGGGAGTTGGAGCATATGAAGAATCGGCCCATGATCCTGATAGGTGGGTGACTGGACTTCCTTCTGTTACGACCTGGCATGTGGGCGGCGTTTGCATCATCCGCGTTACGACGACTATGACGACATGGCGATCTTTGGCTTGGATTACGGCTTAGGGTAACGTGCTAAGTAGTAAATTGTAGATCCTCTTCCCGCATCCCTCATGGGTCCCATACCAGTCGGGCTACGACGAAGCATAATCGGCGATGGCCGACCATGTCAGCATTGGCCGCAGCCTCAGCGATCCGGCTTGCACGAGCACCGTCGCCAGTTTTGGAGCTTCCGACGCCTGAACAAGGACAGAAGCCATGGACAACGGGAGGAGGGTGTCCGGCTGACTCACGTATCGGGGACGGGTTCAGCACGGATGGTGTCTATTTCGGAGAAGAGCGAGACGTCGCGCGTAGCGACTGCAGCGTGCACGGTCCGATTCTCCGACGACACGGCCATCAGGCTCATCAAGGACAACCAGATGAAGAAGGGCGACGTCTTGGGGGTGGCACGCGTGGCGGGCATCATGGCGGCGAAGCGGACGCCGGACCTGATCCCGCTATGTCATCCGATTGCCGTTTCACACGTCAGCGTGGATCTGAAGCCGGCCGGGGACGGGGCCGAGGGGTCGCCGGCGATCGAGGTCCGGGCAACGGTGACATGCGACGGCAAGACCGGGGTGGAGATGGAGGCGCTCACGGCAGCGTCGACGGCAGCGCTGACAGTCTACGACATGTGCAAAGCCGTGGACAAGGGCATGCGCATCGAGGGGCTACGAGTAGTGTTGAAGGACGGTGGGAAGAGCGGGCGTTGGGAGATGGAGTGAAGCGGCAATCCTGAACTGTGTAAGCGAGGGTGACGGTAAAGGTTCGAAAACGAGGCCTTGGAGGTGTGTTCTGAATCATGACGGCCGAGATAGAGTCCCCTTATTAGCTCTTGGTGCCGCCAGCTCGTTGCTAGTGCACAGTCGCGGCGGGAGCTGGAGGGCTAGTTGGGGTTGGCACTGGGAGCTTGCGCAAACAGAGTTTGGCTACGCGAGTTGTGCCAACCACGGCGGCGGATATGTCTTGTCAAAACGACGTCGTCGATTAATGATGTCGATGCGAGTTCAACAGCAAGCTATGCCGCGAGACGGGTCGTCGATGCCTTGCTCGCGCCAACCAGTGTGCTGCCGCTGCCACGGTCGACGTCTGAGCCAAGACAGCGGCGTTGCCGGACGGATCACCGGGCGGTGAGAGTGGCAGGCAGGCAGCGGAACGTTCCATTGTCGGTTCTGAGCCGCCAAGGCGCCGTAGCGGCACAATGTTCAAGTAGGGGTGCGGGCTGGCACCGGCTGTCAGACCCGCCAGAGACCCCGGCGAGCAACGCGGCGCCACCAACGGCAGGGTCTGCCAATCAGCAGCGGGCGATAAGAACGCAGCGGTGCGGTGGCAGGGTTCAGGCTGGGGCGGGGCCCGCTGATGATGGAGACGGGGGATGCTGAGGTCTCATTACCAGCCCAGCGCCCGAACCGCCATCCGAGCCTGGCAGGCGAGCACCCGGCTTTCGTCTTCTGGGCTCTGGAAGGGAGGGCGACAAGGGAAGTTGGGGCTTCTGGCGGTGGATCTGCGAAAGGTAGGTACCTTAGCTTGGTGCTGGCACTTTTGCAACCGAGGGGGAGGCGGAGGAAGCAAGCTGGAGGTGGAAGCTGGAAGCTGGAGATTGCATTGCGGCGGCGCACAGTGTGCGGCAACGCGCTGGATCGACGGGATAGCCTGCGCAAGACGGCACCAGCTGCGGGTGCGCCGTTGGCTGCAGAAACGTCGCCGGCGGGCAGCAGAGGGAGCGAGCACACGACTTCCATCCGTATCCGTAGGCGTATCCACGTTGCTGCGGTGCGCGGATGCCGCATAAACGGCCAACGGCCAGCGACGGGGACCGACCCCTGGGGCGCGCCCCGGGGCCCCTACCCTCGGCCAGGAGCTCAGACGCCTCGCGCACTGTGCGCGGCCCTGCCGTTGCGGGCGACAGAGCCGCAACTGGGCGCGGTCGTCGACGCTTTCGGCCGACGGCCGCCGGCGCGCAGGGGTTGGGCCAGCACCCCGCCAGACCGATACAGTGCGAGCACCCGCCAGCTGCGATGCCGTCAGCGATTAGCCGCGCCCCCAAGCTGTCCCTCACTCACACGCTGGCCGCCGCCGCCGCCCTCTTCGTGAGCTCTCGATTTGCTCATTCCGTCTCAAAGCAACGGAGCTCCTCCAACTCACCGCATTCTTCGCCCGTCGTCCCGACTGACACAGGTTCCAGTCAGAGGCAGCATCCGCAGCGTCAACCGTCTACCCACGACCGGCCAGAAACCCACTCGAGGCAAACCGACGGCGTCCTGGCCCCCCGGTCTGGACCCCCTGGTCGCCGCCAGCCTGGACTTGACTCGCATCGCCACCCACTAAACAAATCCCACGACGCCCGCCAATTGCCGCCGCACGATAGTCAGCTTGACCTCTACCAGTGCTCGTAAACTCCTCCCATGCTCGGTTCGGTGCAGCCGATATAACCACGGGGCCCCTCCTCCCGGTCCGGTAGCCTCTCTTTGCTCTACATACCTGTAGCTGTGTGCTCTGCATAGCTGTGCGACCTCTTCTCCTCTGCCCTCCTTTGCCAGGCTGTCGCGTCTGTCGATAAGGGAATTCGGAAGGCGTCGTCTGTCCGAGCACTTGCACTGCTCGTGCACAGTATCACATCTTGCCTCGCCCGGGCCGTCGCGATCACCACGGACCCTGCGGCACAGTCCCGCGACGAATCCTCCCGCTGTCGACTTCTTACGAACCCAAAGCCTGAAATGGCTACCGACCTCATCATGCCCACGCTCCCCGGCGACCAACAGCAGTCGCGGCATTTCCTGCCGCCCACTCGCCCTCTTCATCACAGATCTCAGTCCTACCAAGTCTCCTCGGGGCCCCAAATCTCTCCCATCAGCATCTCCGATGCCAGCAGCATTCACGCAGTCTCGACTCCTCCGTCGCCAAAGGGACACCATTCACGCCTGGGTCGCCCCATGTACATGCCCGCAGTTCTCCGACCATGCGACGAGTTTCCCTCCAAGAGAATTGCTCGTTGCGGAACGGCTGGTTCCTCCATATCCGATTCCGACTCCGATTCCACGTTGCGCCGCGCCAACGCCAACATCATGAACTTGGCCTCTCTCGGCAGTCTGGGCAACCGCTTGGGCCGTCGCTCCACAGGAGAGAGCGCCAAGGTCTTGGACGGAAACTGGAATCTCGATTCTTTCCCCGAGGTGACGGCCTTGCCGACGCGAAAGCACTGGAAGGTGAGACGAGGCCCTCTTAATCGAGATGCTGGGGAAGCTGTCTCATGACGTCGCAAACGTCGACGAGAGAGCTTGTGCCTTCATCTTGAACGTACTATTTGCCTGGGCAATCACTGACGTTGATCGCGCGCAGCCCGATGCCGAGTCTTTAATCTGCGATGACCCGACTTGCAAGCGCGGCTTCAGCTACTTTGTCCGACGACACCACTGCCGCAGGTGCGGCCACATATTCTGCGACGTTCACTCGAGCTATGTTCTTCCTCTGGATCAAGACGCCAACTTCAACCCGCGCGCTGCTCTTTCGCGAGCTTGCAATCACTGCTTTCAAGAAGTCAAGTTGGCGCACAGCAGGCACAACAGCCAGTCGTCCAGCTCCACGGTCTCGGCGCCACGTACGCCTCCGACCCCGGCGACTGCCATGCCGGCCGGGGCGACCCCAACGGCTCCTGGAGGTCCAGAAGTGGCTGCCAGCGTGCCACGGGACTGGAACTGGAGCACTTTCTAAATATGGAGCCATCAGGGAAGTTTGCATCCGAGCCGACTCTGGCTCCACAAGCCGTTTCCGATCTTGCTTTCCACCAAGGTCTCTTGGGATGCATTGTTTGCCTGGCTTTGATTCTTTCCGTTTGTTCTGAGCGGGCAGTTGGCGTTTGCTTACAGCGAGGAGTTTGGGGATGGATACGAGCCAGATCTCTATGGAGACATTTCTGGTAAAGTTTCCTGCATTTCGAAGGAAGACTCGGTATCTGCAGCACGTCCAGAGCGACGAGTCTGCCACAGCGACGGGAATACCCCTGGATGAGACAGAGATATCAGGATCATAGTAATGAACTGTTTAATTGTTGAGAATATCACCCATAGTTTGATGCAGTGCCAGTTGGTGACTGGATCGAGGTGCAGGTCAAACAAGATTTCTATTCCGCGAGCAAAAGCTCCCCATTTCGCTATAAATGAGATGGCCGCGCTACCCGCCGAGGCCGAAGCACGTTGCAACGGCACCATTACAAGAACTCCAATTTTACGTGACGCTTCCCACCCTTCCCAATGAATGATATCTGCCGTCATGCAGTGAACTAATCGCCCCTCGAATCGGCTTCTTCGACCACCTCCCAGTCCGGTATTACGACGGTACCGGGTCCGCGGATCACCCCTGTCGATGTTCCCTCCGAGCAGATGGCAACCCAAGGCCACCTTTTTCTGAGTTGTATCGTCCATCCCACCGACCTCTTCACTTTCGCCACAATCTTGTATAACCTAAGCCTTTCGCTTCGCCTTGCCATTCGCCTTCTTGGGCGTGCGATCCCCTTCCAGGATGGCGCTGACGCTGCCGTTGGCGTGCCCATTGGCGTTCCCGTTGAGCATGGCTTCGCCACCGTAGACTTCCCTCTCGACGCCGCGGGCGGCATCCCAGCCCGCCTTTTCGGCCAAGGTCACGTTGCTCTCGCGGCGGCTGGCCTTGCCGTGCATCTTCTGGGCGGCGTTGCTGCGCTTCACGTAGCTGGTGATGAAGAAGCTGACGAAGAGATAGGTGAGGGGAGCCAGGTACAGCACGTTGAGCCAGATGGCAAAGGTCTCGCTGCCGGTGCCAATGCAGGGCTGCGTGACGTAGGTCGTCTTGCTGGTTACGTGGGCCTCCTTGACGGCGCCGGCGGCAACCGCGGCACCATCCTGAGTGGCAGCGCCGAAGATGAACTTCTTGAGTGAGTCCAAGGCACCGTTGGTGGACGGCAACACAGAGTCGGCAGGGGCGGCCGGAAGGTCGACCGGGCTCGAGGTGACGCTGGTGACGGTGACGGGGGCGATGTAGGTGACGAAGGAATGTGCCATGGCGTACGACGCGCCAACCAAGAATTGGGTGATCTGCATGGTAGTCAGGGTGCGCTTGATGCCCATGGGGACCTTGATCGAGAATGCCGTCAACGTGTAGTAGGTGTACTAGTAGAACAGAGGTAAGCCTTTGCCTGATTGCAACACATATCTCCAGCGTTGAGTAGGGATCCGGCTTACCATGAGAGCGTGGATGAAGGAATTGACGAGGACAAACATCCAGATGGGAGCAGACATGTAGCGCATACCCGCCCACATGCACATCATGGCACCGGCATGGTGGTACGTCTGCAGCGTGGAGCTGTACTTGCCCTTGGCGAGGATGATGAAGGTGTCGAGGACCTCGTAGAACTTGCTCAGGTAGAAGATCCAGCCGTAGTAAGCGAGGCCCTCGTTCCAGAGACGGCCCATGGGGGCGGTGCTGGGTGTACCACCGACAAGGCCGCCGGCCAGGGCTGTCGGGTCTGCGCTCGTCCACTGGGCAGACGACTCGTCAAAGTAGATGGAGCTTCCCAGCCCAGCAGGACCATGGATACGGCAGAAGCTGTCGGCAGTGGCAGCCAAGCCGCCGGGTCCCATGGGGTTGACGATGCTACGGCGCATGCCGCCAAGCATGCCCCAGAAAGTCCAGGCCGAGTAGACGGCGAGGAAGACGTTGTGCAGGACCACGAAGAGGGCAAAGGGGCGCGTCTTGCTAATGGCCCAGGGCTGCTTGTTGCGCGAGCGGTTGTACTTGTTCAGGGCCTTGGCCGAGACGGCGTAGAGGGTGGCAATCGTCAGGGGGACCATGGGGTCGAGGGCTGCGGCGAAGATGTTGTCGGGAATGTTGAACGGCCGCATGATGGAGAGCGTCGTCGGAGCCGGAGGGAGGGGCGCGAGCTCGCCGCTGGGAGGAAAGGTGAAGAGGCTGGCATCGGGCAGAGAGCCCATGATGCTAGGACTGGGGGCTGCCATTGCAGTGGTTGTTGCAAGAGATTCTCGAAGTGAGAAGTCGTATATCACGATCCAGTCGTGCAGTGTGCTTGGAGCGAAGCCAGACGTCAGCGATTGTGCCTCGTGGCAGGTGTCGAGAGCTCGCGGGCAACGTCTTTAGGTTCAAAGTTGAAGCAGGGAAGCAAGTGCTTGGCTTGCTTGGTATGCCGACGCGCGGTCCGTGGGCTGGACTGTGGTCAAAAGTCGACGAGCGGAGGAGCGGCTCTGGGGGTGTCGACGGCCGTGAATGTAGACCCGAAGACTCGGTCAAGGTGCCGGAGGCGGACCAAGTCGTCAACCTAGGTACGATGTCCGCGGCAGCCACGAGGAGAGATGGTAGAACGATGGTCGACGACGAGAAGCGCAATGGGTCGAGGAGTTGGAACTGTCGACAAGGCTTTGCCCCCCGATGATTTGGCCTGCTGAAATGCAGTTTACGAGTACCTGTAAATTCAGTGGAAAAGTGAAGCCACAGCGAGAAGTGGGCGATTTATTCTTGTCGCTGGCCCGTAAAGGTTGAATTTCCCTGCACTGAGGCGTTGCGCTTCTCCGCGACTAGGGACTGGCCTGGGAGGGGGGCGTGCCTCTATGATGGGTACATTGGATGCTTATCCAGCAACAGGTTTCAATGGGCTTCTGTCACCGGCATGTTTTCGTCTGCAGTCTTATCCTCTCCCGGTTTATTATCACGGCGTCGTCTCTATGGCTGCACCGAGCCATGCAGCAGTGCCATCGTCCAGGCAAGGCATCTGCTTTGGCAAGCTGGGCTGGCTGCCAGGCGTGCGTTGATGTGTCCCGCGCAAATTGGTGAGAGGCTCGCGGCCCCACGGCTCTTCCCTCGGTCCCCAACTCATTAATTATATCGGCAACATGACGAGGGTCCAGAGGAAGAGAGCTGCCGATGAAGCTTGTGGTTGAACCTTGTTGCTCCTCTGGAAGAAGGATAGGTGAGGGTTTTTACTTGCGAAAAGGCTTTCCAAGTGCAGTGCTTGAGGGGCATTAGCAATTGTGGCCTGGAACTCTGCGTTTTGCGGGGAATCTACATCAATTGACACAGCACCGTACAGTGCTGAGCTACGGTTACCAAGCAACCCCCGAAGAGCAGCCACGACAGCAGTGCGTCGCCACACGATTTGACATACCGGAGACATTCGCGGCCATCCGTACTGTAATTACGTGCGCGTCTGCATCTGCATCTGCATGTGTTGACTCTGGCAACAGACACACGACGTCCCAGTACAGGGGGGCGTGCATCCGCCTGGTCCCTGAGATCGCTAACCAGACGTCCCCCGCATGCGCCGGGATCTTGCAGCCGCCGTGTACCTCTGTCACAATAGCAACTCGCGGCACCTTGCGCGCAGGACCGCTAGCATTACCCAGGTAGCGCATCTGCAGCCCACGTCACTTGCTGCAGGCGGGGCGCAACGCGTCCCCTCTGACATTTCCAACCTGGGTGATTTTTTTTGTTGGGGAGGCGCTAAACACCAACGACCTGCTGCTCGCCTCCACCAACTTTTGTGCCAGCAGCGGCGCAGCCTGCGTACCCGGTGAAGTGTCCCTGAAGAGCAGCGGCAGTCTGCATCTTTTTCGGCGCATCGAGTTGAACAACTGCTAGCACGTGAAAGGTCGAGATCCATCCTTTTCCCTCCACCCCCGAATCACCGGTATCCGAAACCAAGGCCTCATGGGCTTGCTTCGCCTCCCCAAAGTCCGGTTGGCTCCTCCGGGAGCGTCCGTTCCCTGTCGGGTGCCCGCCCGGCATCTTCCAGCTCTTGATGCACTGGACTCGACGTCCCCGCTTCGCCCTCGCCTCCCTCCTCCCCGCTCCAGCCGAGGCTCGAGCCGCGCTGGGATCGCCGAAGCCAGCTGGGTCGAGCCTGGAAGGACCCCTTCGGTCCTCAACAAAATCCCTACAGACCCAATCGCGTCCAACACGTTACCGACATGTTCAAGTACTCGTACATCGCCACGCCCAATCTGCCCTGAATGTCCCCAGGTTGTTCTGTCTTGTGCTCCGCCGTCTCGGGGCGTCTCCACCGTTCAGTCGGTGACCCAAATCGACGTGGAACTCCTCCCAGCCCGTCTCCGGGGCATCGAGCCGTCGCGGATTGTATAGCTCTGCCGGCTCTCGGCTAAAGACATGCCCTACCGTACATGTACACGGACAGATTGCATCACTGTCCATTATTCAGTGCAATCATTGGCGTCCCACTAGCCAGGCAGGTTTAACTGAAGCCTTTACTCGTAAGACGCTGACAAGTCAATTTCGGCTTTGTTGTGAGTTAAACAGCTAGCAATCTAAGAAAGATGATCCTCGATTTCTGCATCCCGAGTTCCATCTAGAGGTACACGAGCATTGAACAGGGCGTCGTACATTACATGATAAACAATGTTCTCTGTTCCACCCAAGACCTTGCCAATGAGCCCCTCCGCACTCACTTGGCCTTGGCAAACCACTCGCCATGGAGCCAGCGGTTCAGGAAGTCGAGAGACGCCTCAGGCTGATCCATGGGCGTCATGTGGCCGGCGCCGTAGATCTGCATAAAGGTGAGGTTGTTGGCAGTCTTGAATTGACCATAATCCTTGGTCTTCTTGTCCGAGCCAATCTTGAGGCTCTTGCTCTTGGCCGCGGCGAAGTCCTTGTGACCGGACCACTCGAGCTTGTTGGTCCAGGCCTGATTGCCGAGCCAGTTGCAGATGAAGTCGGCGTCGCCAGCGTAGATGAGAATCGGCACCTTCTCCAGAAGCTGGGGCACGAGACGATAGTAGGGCTTCATCCAGTCACCGTTCATCAAGAAGTTGCGGTTGATGTCGAAGTTGCAGCTGTCGTAGCTGCTGACCTCAACACCGAGCGCATCAATCACCTCGGGCCGGTTCAACCACTCCGAGATCCAACCCAGTTCCTTGTAGCACAGATTGCTGCTATCCTCGCACTCCCTGCGCACATCGTAGACGTTGCGGCCAGTACGCTGGTAAGGGCCCAGGATTGCGTTGTTGCAGTAGATGCTGGCGGGCACACAGCTCCAGACACTCTCAGATTCGTAGCACGACTTGATCAAGGACTGGCAGCGGGGAAGAGCATTGTCCATGGCACGACACTCGCTCTCGCCGACGACAGCAGGGTAGCCACCGTCGCCACAAGCCATGGGGCGGTACTGCTCATACTGAGTGTAGCCGTCGGTCAGGCCGTTGCCGATCATGATGCTCTTGAGGTTAATGTTGCGGTCCTTGTGGGACAGAATCTCAGCGGAGAAGACCGGGAGGTAATGTCCGCCATAAGACTCGCCAGCAATGTGGAAGTCCTGCTTGGCATACTCGGGAAACTGGTGAAAGAATAGGGTAAGGAGGGCATAGATGTCCTTGCCGGCAGCAACAGTGTTGCTGACGGATCCCTCACCGTACGAGTAGCCGACATTGACGGGTTGGTCGAGGAAAATGACGGACGCGTTGGCGTTCCACGAGTATGGGTTGTTGACAAGCTCGATCTTCTTGTTGATGGAGGCCGGACCGAGCTCAAGGAAGAGGCCAGTCAGCGAGGAGCAGCCGGGGCCGCCGTTGAGCCAGAGAACAACCGGGTCGTTGGCAGGGTCGTTGCGAGACTCGAAGAACCCTAGTTCTTCAAATTAGCCACGGTATCACTTCGACCAGCTTATGCCAGAAGAGGGTCCAAATGCTCACAGTAGAAAAGATGCTTGTCCTTCTCTTTGTCATCGAGATAGCCGCTGTACTGCTTCACCTTGTCGACGCCGAGCTTCGCCGGATCGACCTTCTTAGCGCGCAGACTGAAGTTGTCGAGCTTGCCGCCGATCTTGCGGCGAGGCTCGCCGTCTTCTCCCTCAATCCAAAGACCCTGAACGTCGGCACCTTGCACAACATGGTCCCACTTCTTGTCGGGGATGCGGGAGTGCTTCTTGGGCTTCGCGCCAATGGCATGCTTCTTGAAGGCCTCGACAGCCTCGGGCGCGAGCATGGAAACCTCCTCCCAGGCGGCTTTGGCCTCGGAGGTGATCTCACCAAAGGCTTCCTTAAGGGAACTCGACCAAGAGTCGAAGTCGAGGTCAACGCCGAGGTTGTTGAGATGGACGAGAGGCTTGTTGGACGAGGCGCCCCCGAGCACCTTTTGGTCTTGGTAGCCGACGGCCGACGAGGCCGCGCCCAAAACGAGGGCAGAGGTTGACAGTCGCATTGTGGCGATGCTGCTGCTGGCAGTGTGCGATGATGGAGTTGGGAGATTTGATGATGGAGATGGGAGGAGAGATGGACGAGGGAGAGGATCCAAGTGAGGAGGCGGGATGACGAGTCGCCGATATCGACGTAATGACAACTGCGCGCAGCAGGCGCCAGTGACTGAGACGCAGAGCTGCCCAGCAACAGCCCCACGGGGCGCTAACGCGCAACCTGCGCTAGGGGCGGCGCCACCCTGCGACACTATCGCACCCACCGCAGATTGTACCGTGTATCTGTTAGCATGGGCACAGGGTGGGCCTTGTCGACGTGCTTGAGGTGGTCATGCGGATCCCGTACCCGGACCTCCAGCAGCTGACCTGGCACCTTGAGAGCTATCGAAGCTACGTACGCTGCCAGGTACGGCGACACGGCGTCCTCAGCCAGATGGCCAACCGCGCCTCGCTGCTTCGGCTCGAGCATGCTCTCCAGAGGGGAAATACTTTCTTGTCGTTGCGGCCAAGAGCTCGTTGACGGCAGGCGAATGCCATTCTCTCACCCCGACTCGTGTGGAACAACAGTGTTTCGTCTGCCGCTATTCTGTCCGCGGAGTTATCGTTGCGAAGACGACTGGGCTGTCTCCTGAGACAAACCCGATGAGTCTTAGTAGCAGCACAGCTCTGGACTTGCGCACGTGCGTATTCACCTCGCTGCGAAACTCATTGTCTTCGAGGAATCGTCACATGCAGTACAAAAGACGCCGGATGCTTTTCGTCTACCTTGGTCTTTAGTGGTCTACACCCTACTTACGAGCTGCCGCTCGGCGCCGCCTCCGGAGCCGCGTCCTTCTCTTTGGCCTTCTCGGCCTTCTTCTGCGCGACCTGCTGCTGCTTGAGCAGCTTCTTCAGCTGGTTCTTGGTCATCTTGCCGTCATCACCTCCCGCAGCGCCATCGGCGGCGCCGTTCGCGTTGTCGTCTGTGGTCACGGGTACCACCAGATCCGCCCGCGGAACCCTGGGGTTGCCATTCCACTGCAACGGGCGCCTGGACATGAACTCATCCACCACGGCGTCGGTCACTTTGGATCGTCTCTCCTGGAAGGCGACGACGTATTTCTGGAGGTGCTCGATGCACATCGCTTTCAGCTGCTAGAGTGTTAGCATCTTGCCACAAGCCGCTTTCTAGAGATTGCCATGCCTCGCCAGTGAGCAGCTTGCCGCTGTTGTAGTCGGCCTTGATCTTGGCTAGTTCCTCATCGTTCTCCAGGAAGAACTGCAGGTATTGATACGAGACATCGACATCAGCATTGCCGCCCTTCTCACGGTGTTCTTCCACGGTCTCGCGGCCACCAGAAAAGGCATATCTGCCTCCAATATTAGCCTGAGATGGTGCCCGTGTCTACATGTATGTCTTACTTGTTGATCTTGCTCTTGACCTGCTTGGCCGTGTCGCTCAGAAAGATGGCCGATGTATCGTCACTGGCAGACATCTTGGATCCTGGCCCCTGAAGCGCATCCAGGAATCGCATGTGGATCAGAGACGGCTTCGCATAGTGCAGCCCAGCGGCGCAATCTCTCGTCAAGCGAAAGTAGGGGTCCTGGTCGATGGCGCATGGGATCAAACACGGGATGGAAGCCGTCTTTGACTCGTCAGTCCCAAAGATGTGAGGGAATGAGGACGCAAAGGACGTTGCGCCCTGAATGCTGGCAAAATGGATTTTGCCAATGTTTGAGCTGCCATCGAAGCCAAAAATGGCCTTGACGGTGTTGTATGTCACCCTCTTGGAGAAGCGCACGATGTTCTTATAGAACGCGCCACCCACGTACTCAAAGTCGGAGAAGATGAAGGTCTTCTTAGGATCAAAGCCAATGGAAATGATGTCCTTGGCATTTTTCCTGGTGTAGCCCATGACCTCGTCCACGCTCCTCTTCTCAGAGAACAAGAACTTTTCATCTATCAACACATTAGTGACACAGTGAGTCGCAGGTAAGCTGAGACGTCGACTACTCACCGTCTGTCAACATGATGATCAGAGGCACGTCCAAAACCTCTTGCAGCCACCTAAGAAGATCAATAAGTCGGGGTTCGCAAAGGCAGAGCGGAGGCATCCCTACTTGACAAAGTCAAAGACCTGCGTGTGGCCAATGTGCATGCTGTCGCTGCTCGGGCCTCTTCCAGTGTAAAGGTAGAAGGGCTCATTCTGTCATGCCGTTAGACGCAATCCTCCGATTCACCCTTCAGAGGGGCTCCAATACAAACCTTCTCGTAGCGGTCCAGAATCAGCGACATATCACGGTGACTGAAGACAATCTCGCGGCGCATGAACCTGTGCGGCTTGTGTCCCGTGACCCGTTGGAACCGCTCCAGGAGCGCATCGTCGATGCGGGCCGTGCCAAACTCTTCGACCAGCTTGCGGTAGTCGATGGCCTTGACCTTGCCGTCCTCGCCCACCTCGCCCGAGACCGACCAAGGGTTGATGTCCTGCTTGGCCGAGCCTGCAGGCGCGGACGTGGCATCATGCCCCGCCGGCGGGGGGGCAGCGCTTTCGGGAGCAGAAGCCATGGCGAGAGATGCAATATGGCGGCGCCAGAGAAGCGATGCGGGCCCTGAATTGTCAGGAACGGTTGGTTCCAATGTCCGATCTCCCAACGAATACAATCGTATGGGTCCTCGTCAGAGTGAGTAAGTGAGCGTGAGTGTTCTGATGACTCAAAACGTCAGGTCCGGGTGATGACTGGAAAGGGAAGGCGGGGCATGCCAAAGATTTCATGCAGTCCAGCCAAGTGATGGCGGGGTCGAAGACGCCCGAGAGCTACGGATGCCCAACCTAACCAAACCTCAACCGCAGCTCGCACTCCAGCAACCTTACGAGCGACTGTAAAGCTCGCGCTCGCAACGATTACGACTACACGACAGCCTGCTTCTTGTTTAACGGCCATTTACTTTCAGCCATCATGTCTCGTCAAATCAACCAACCGTCCAACCAGATCAAGCTCACAAACGTCTCGCTCGTCCGCCTCAAAAAGGGCAAGAAGCGCTTCGAGATTGCGTGCTACAAGAACAAGGTCCTCGAGTGGCGCTCCGGCATCGAGACGGACCTCGACAACGTCTTGCAGATCCCCAGTGTCTTCCTCAATGTCTCCAAGGGCCAGACTGCCGCCAAGGAGGACATTGAGAAGGCGTTCGGCAAGGGCAAGTCGACGGATGATATCGTCCTCGAGATACTCAAAAAGGGCGAGCTCCAGGTCGGCGAGAAGGAGCGGGCGGCCCAGCTGGAGCGAGTGCACAACGAGGTCATCAGTATAGTGGCCAACAAGCTCGTCGACCCGCGCACCAAGAGGGTGTACACGTCGAGCATGATCGAGAAGGCGCTGGAATTGCTCAGCTCGCAGGCTCACAGCACGGACAAGGCAGCTGCAGACAAGAGCGCCGCCGACAAGGATGCCGCTGGGAGCTCCGAAGGGACGCCAGTCGCTGCAGATGACGCTGAGACGAAGCCACGGCCCAAGGACCCCAGCTGGACTGGTGTCGTCACCACGAAGAGTGCCAAGAGTCAGGCTCTCGAGGCCATGAAGGCCCTCATCGCCACCCAACCCATCCCCGTTGCACGTGCGAGGATGAGGCTCCGTGTAACGTGCCCTACCAACATCCTCAAGCAATCCATCAAATTTCACGGCAGCAAGGGAGCATCCAAAGAGGAGGAAGGGGAGCACAAGGCACCGGGCACGATCAAGGACAAGATCCTAGGATATGTGGAGCAGATCGAGAACCAAGATGTACTGGCCTCTGAATGGGAAGTTGTGGGATTCGTCGAGCCCGGTGCACTCAAGGCGCTGTCGGATTTCATTGCCAATGAGACCAAGGGCCAAGGGCGAGTGGAAGTCTTGGACATGGCAGTCACACATGAAGATTGAATGACAAACACTTGATACCCTCTGTTGATATTGAGCAGTGCGTACACAGCGACTGTCGTATGTCGCGTGTTGGAAACGTCGCAGTCTAACACCATGATTCATTGACACCATCTCGTTGGTTGAATGCTTTTGATTCATGACTCTGAACTAGAGTACAGCCCTAGCTGCAATATGCAGGAAAAAGCAATCCTCTCAAAATGCTCACAAAGATGGAGTACCCAGCCGTCACGCCTGTCCACCCAATACCGTAACAATCATTGCGTTTAACCACCCTTCTTCTTGGACACACCGACAGTCCGGCCGCGGCGGCCAGTGGTCTTGGTGTGCTGACCGCGAACACGGAGGCCCCAGTAGTGACGGAGACCACGGTGAGCGCGGATCTTCTTCAAGCGCTCCAGATCCTCACGCAGCTTGGAGTCAACGCCGTTGGCGAGAATCTGAGAGTCCTTGCCGTCGACGATGTCGCGCTGCCTGTTGAGGAACCAGCCGGGGATCTTGTACTGGGTGGGGTTCTGGACGATGGTGACGATTCGCTCAAGCTCTTCGGTGGTGAGCTCACCAGCGCTGTAGGGACAATCTTGGTTAGCCCTCCGTCTTCTTCCAAAACTTTTCGTCATGTTCCATACCGCTTGTTCAGGTCGACATCGGCCTTCTTGCAGACCAGGTTGGAGTATCGGCGACCGACACCCTTGATCTTGGTCAAGGCGTACATGACCTTTTGCTTGCCGTCAACATTGGTATTCAGAAGACGCAAGATCTATGGCAGATGATTAGCTCCGGATTCCCGTTCGGTAGGTGCATCGACAATGTCCAGATCGCGGCGGCGGCGATGGCGAGTCGTGTGCGCGCCAGCTCAATCGCTGGAGTCGAGCACAACGTCAAGACGGGCGAGGAATGACTTACGAACTGGAAGTTCGTCTTCTCTCCCGAAACGAGCGACATGCTGGGCAACTGTATCGGTCGTTGCCGTGTAGTGCTCGTTGATGGTCGATGGGATGCGGTTGAAAAGAAGAGAGGCGGAGATTTCGCGACCGCTCGCTAAACGTGGTGGAAATTTCGAGCCTGTGGGGGCGCGAGTAGGGCAAAGCGTGATGCCCACACCAAAACTGCGTGTCACGTGCAGAACTTCGTGACCCTGTAGCGACGGCTCTTCGGCACCGTCTGAACATTTGTCCGGTCGAGTCGGACGGCTAATATTATTTGCGTCCGGCATCGTCCAGCCAACTTCTGACCGTAGCTTTGGCCTGTACGAGTACAAATATTGCCGCTTGCCATTTGTCCAAGAGGGGAGATGCCTCCAGACTCCGATTGACGGGCAGGTCTGGCACAATGTGGGAGCTGCTCCATCACGTCGATGCAAACGACGCTGTCAAACCATGCAGGGTCGTACGCTCATAGCCCAGACGGAGGGACAGATTGCTCAAATCGCTCAGACCAGATGCTTTTCGAGTGAAGGGCAGACGGTAGCCATCAGCAGTGCGTCCCTCACAAGGCAAAGTTGCGATTTTGAAACGCCGTCTTTTGCCAATGCTCGGTCAGTCGCCATTAGGACTGATCTTGAGCCGGATACCCCAGCTACGGCGCGGGTACGAGACAAGATGAAACTCCAGACAACGTTCTTTGAGTACGAAACCTTCTGTGACATCACCAAATGGAGGCATTCGTAATTTATCTGTTGTTACATCCACTACATTTCGCATTCTCTGCATCCCTGACAGCTACACATAACACTGTAAACCTGCCAATGAGTATTAGTCGTGCGTATCACTAACGCTAATGCTGCCCATTCCATCAAAGTTTCCCAATGCCATGTACTCTTAAAAGTCATCTTAGCTCCTTGAGCCCATATGACGGAAGAATTCCAGTCCGCATCAGTCTTAGGCCGGACCCTCGGGCTCCTGGAAGTCATCAGCTCCAAACACCACTTGACAGCATTGTGTACGTACCTCCGCCGGTTGCGTCAGTCTGGCAGAGAGCAGGCTCGAGAGACCCGCACGCTCCATCTCGACGGTCAAAGAGGTACTGCCCTTGACTTGCGCGTGCGAAACCTGGATCGTCTTCAATCCACGAATTTCCATGAGCTCATCCAAGCCGCTGATGTCTGAAAATCGCACATTGCGGAAAGACCCGGGAAAGTAGCTCCTCATGAGCTGCGCCCGCGAGCTCAGGTAGGCGTACGTCAACTTGGAAATGCTGATGGTCAGATCCTCCAGCCTCGGACACTCTCGCAGCACCTTGAATGCGTTTGCGTTTTCATTACCACACCAGTGGACATTGACGTGGCGAACATTCTCAAAGAAAGTAGTGTTCTTTGAGAGATGGTGGAAGAGCTCACAGGTGCAACGGAATCGAAACGTCTTTCTGCGGAAAAAGATTCGACAGAACTCGTGGTTCAGCACTGTGCCCAGTAGCGTTGGTAGCGCTTTCATCTGGGCGGTCGAGTAGGACGATGCTGTCCTGTCGATGGTCGGGCAGCTGCAGGTGCTCCTGTTGTTCGCGGGGACGACGACACTTGTTCGAAATACGTTTGTGATCATAAGGTCCAGAATTTTGTCACGTATCTCCATAGGCAGTTTCATAAAGGGAAACACTTCCACGGGGGGGCGCCTGTCTATAGTCTCCGTCAGCGAGGAGAGTGGCACATCACAACAAACTCATGAATTCACACACCCGCAATCTCGAGGATCTCGGTGCACATTTCAATGATATCGACGCAGGTCTTCACCTCCGCGGGGTCGTCCTTGATGATGTTGGCGCACTTGGTGATGGTGTCTGCAACAGCGGCTCTGCGTTGAGGGCTCAGGCGAACCAGCCGTCCCAGCTCAGTGGCTTCGAGGCTGCCCATATAGTAAAGGTCCAAGTTTTGCAGCAGGGTCTGGATGTTCTTGGACAGCCCGTAGCGCGTGGGCACAGCCTTGGACCGTAACGCATACCACGATTTGGAAGACATGATGCAGGATGCCCGTGTGTAGCTCTACCGCGATGTTGCAGGAAAACGCAGCGGCGAGCTGGCATCGGCGATGGGCGAGGACCTCGGAGGGTCAACTACCTCGTCAGGCAGGATATCGTGTAGGCGCAGCTATCAAGGGCTACGAGCTCGGCGCGATAGATGCAGTGTTCAGCAGACAGAGTCGTGCCGATGTGACTTGCGAAGACAGGCCGAGAGTGCGTGAGCTGGAGCAGACGCAGAGCAGAGTCCCCGTTGGTCGTGGGGGCACTCAGATTGGATGACTGGTCAGGCATTTCACCTGTGCTCGTGCCTGTGCTTGCAACTCGCGAGGCAAGTGCCAGCTGTTTGGCAATTGGTCACCTCCATCCCATCGGAGCAGGCTGCACAGCAGCTTCTGTCCAACTACTCTAGGGTATGGGAAGGAAAGGCGCCGTTGTCGTGACGAGCACGACCCACCTGACCTACCTGACCTTGTGCTCAAAGCATGCAAAAGCTGCGTACTCGGTGGAGTAACGGCCATCAAAGCATTGCTCGAGGGACAGGGTGATTCCGGAGCAGGGCTGTCGAGTCAAGGGCTGGCCGCTGCAACTGCGCCATGTAGCACCTAGCCTGGTCTATGAACCTACATCACGTCGCTTTGCACAATGCGTCGGCAGATGGAGCGACATTACACATGCGAAGTGGCAGGGAGACTCCTAGTGAAGTGTGCTTGGTGAATGTAGTAAATTCATTGTGCCGCTTAGTGTCGGCCGAAACGCCCGCTCTACCTTGTATGGTCTATGCCAACCGTGTATGCCATGCCATGCTCATGCAAGCCGGCGCCTGTACCCAAGCCCTGTCCAGTATATCGTATCCATGTGTATCATGCACTGTGTATGTCCACTGTCGAGGCAGTGCGACCAGCGACAGGTGCACGCAGCGCCAAGCCGAAGTCTAGTAGATGGCGAAGTCACTGTGCGCGGTGTCGTGTGACGTGTGGTGGTGGTGGATGATTTGGGAGAGGCCGATTGCCTCTTTCAGTTGCAACGGGCCAATCAGGTGCGTCGCTGCGGGCTCCCGCATGCGTCTGCTGAAGGTTGTCGCTATCGAGCGTTTGCCTCGTTGCGAGCGTCTCGTGTGGATCGGACGCTTCATATGTCGTCGCCGGAGGAATAACCCGAGGCGCGACAGTGATAATTGTGGTGATGTCGCGGTCATGTCAAGTTGTCGCGCTGTCGCCGTTTCATTGTCGGACCGAGAGGCATCTCGGCAAGTCCGCGATTGAGAGGGAGGAGAGTGAGGGGGAGCTGACGTCGCCTCCGTCGAAATCAACGACGCTGCCAGCCGGCGTGCAGCACGGGCTCACACCACAAAAGCTCAGCCGCTCGATCTGGTCAGGGTTGCTTGCCCCAAAGGTCATGGTGAACTGGCCGAGCATCTCCTGGTGCTTGAGGTTCTGTAGCGTAAGCGGTCGCTGGCTGGGGTGGATGGGCTTCTTCCGGCCGCCCCGGGCCCTTCTCTGTTCCTTGTCCTTGCTGTCGCGAGAGCCAAAGGAGAAGACCTTGGAGAGTGTCGACGAGGTGGTTGGGGATTTGTGCAGTGACGAGGTCTCGCTGGTTGTGGCGGTGGTAGTATTGCTAGTGTTGCTAGTGTTGCTCTCCGTCTGCGAGTTGGAATCTGAGGAGTCGGACTTGCGCAGTGCGCGGCGGACACGGTCTCGGATGGCCATTGCGTATGTCTCTGTCGGCGGCAACGGATGTCTGACCCAGAGGGAAGAGAGGAAACTGCAAGATGCGTGGACTGGAGAGGTCGAAACACGTATTCGCGTATATATATTCGAGCCGGTCGGGCGAACGAGGAACCACCACCAAAGGGCAGGTCCGGGAGGCTTTAAAGAGAGGAACTAGAAGGGGGGGGAGGGCTTCGAGAAACCCTCGCCGTTTCCCGCCAACGCGAAGTGGCGGACCTCTTTTCGGGCCATTTCAGGCTACGCTGGGACGGGCGGAGGCGCTGATGTCGAGTGCGGAGGATAGGCCGTTTGCAGGTGGAGGCCGTAGGCTGGCCCAGCCCAGCTCCAGAAGGTGCTCACTCGTTCGGCGTCCCCAGATCCCCACACCCCACCCAGCAGGGCTGCCTTGAGCCGAGCCCGGTTTTTCCGACCACCCACCGGACACAGCCAGCCCTCCACCCAGCCCATACCCGTAGCTCTAGAACCCCAGCCCGGGGATCCCGCACCCTTTGGAGCCAGCGGCGCTAATCTGCCTGCCCCTCTGCTGGACACGACACGGCAATGCGACCGGCATGACCGTTATCTGCAGCCTCAAACTCGCTGCAGCCTCTTGCTGGGTTCTACGCCTTCTAGCGCCACGGAAGCATCCTCGACCGCCGACGGCAACGACTGACGCCTCCGGAGAAATCTGCAGCACCAAACGCCGTCCATCCCGCGCCCCACGTTCCAGTGCTGCACCTCCGTTCTGCCGCCTTCGGGTAGGTGCGCGCGCAGCCAGCAGGAGCCGGACACATCTCTAGTACATCTGTCACGGCCAGCGTCCCGCGACCAGCCCCGGGCAACCTGCAGGCTTGCCGCCTCTGGACGGTTTTGACGAGCGGCCAGGGGACCCCGCGGGTGACAGTCCGGGAAGCCTTGCTAAGTGCATTCAAGTTGTATAAGGTAGTACGAGTACGCGCGATTCGCAGGACTGCAGTGGGCGCACTCACGCAGGTCTTCCATGTGTATTGGTCAAGCTGAGGGTGCGACTGTCGAGACGACGTGCCTGCCGCATTCAGGCTGGCACTTATTACAACGTAGCAGATGGCACATGTGCTCCCTGTACTCGTAGTGGGCAACCACAGGCAGGGCAAAAACGGAAGGGACCAGACGGAGGCCGCTACCCCGTCATTGGCAAAGTGAGAGGCACTTTTGGCGGCTCGGAGACGGTCGACGTCACGTTCCGAAATGCCCGAAATCTTACCCGTCCATTTCCGTGCTTCATGAGTGGCACGCAAGCTGTGGCCATCCCACCTTTACTGTGGAAACTCTCTATGAGTAGCGCACCGTTGAACGGAGCTTCCGTAAATGCGGGGAGCGACCTGAGCTGTCCAATCATGGCGGCGATGTGCAGACTGTACTTGTAGAGATGGGGATTGGTCGGATCTTATCTTAACGCACTCCAGCAGTACTCGTACAGCTAGCTACTGGGCTGCGGCTGAAGTCCACAACTCTCCGCCAGACCGCGGCATTCCCGACTCCGATTCACTGAAGACCCCATCGACAAACCCCTCAACAAGCCTTAAATGGTCATGTATTTATCACATCGAGGTGTGCCCATGGTGACTCTTTTCTTCAGTCGTTCATGGTCGGTAGCTCGATGAGTAGCAGCAAGGACAGCGTCTAGAAGCTCGTGGCCCAGCAGAGATTGGCATGGGTGCATTGAACGGAACCACCTTCATTGCCAAGACTTCCAAAAGTCGGTTGGACGCGACAGAAGCATTTTGGAAATAGACATTGGCACCTGCCCTAGCTCATAGGAGTCAGTGATAGCAAAGCCATCGACGCGAACGATGCGAGTAGGCATCGTGAAATGGGATCAAGAAATGGCCAGGTCGCTCGCTTCAGGGTAGGTGATAATTAGACGGCAGACTAATAAGGTACCTGTTAGCAGCGGCGATTTGTGCGGCGCAGGCCGTAGCGAAACAATAGTGCTAGCTGCAGGAACGAGCAACAAAGCACTGCTTCTTTCTGAATGTACTCCGTACCGTACCCAGTCCGGAGTTGGGGGTGCCCAGACGCTGCTATGATCGTACCCGGTACTTTGTTCCCCGTCGCGCCCATGCAACGCCACACACCATTGGCCCCAGGGCCTGTGACGTCTCCCATCGCATCACGACAGGGCGCGCCTAGCAGTCCAGGTCTCGTGGCAGCTCCATCATCACCCCCATGACGAGCCGGCTCGATTATGGATGAAGCATGGCTGACCCTCTCGTCGCCTGCTTGCCGCTCTCTCTCTCTCGACAGAGCTCTCTGTTGACATGTCACATTTGCCTGCTGAAATGTATTGAGCGCGTCGAGTCTTCCGTACACAAGCTCATGCTGTCGATTGCCACTGAAGCCGCTGGGTAGAATCGCTGGTATCGGCCGTCATCGACTGCCACGGAGCAGCGTGGGACCGAAGAATATCTTCCCGCCCTCATCATGGCCGCCTCTTCAGAGTCCAGGGACACCATGGATCGAGCAGGCCAACCGTCTCTGCCACCGCTGGGCGACAGGTTACCGTCGGGGACCAGCACCCCTCCACGGCTCTCTGCGGAGCAGGATCGTAACCGGCTACACGAGAGCTCGCCTTTGCTCAGTAGTAACGAGTCCCACGATGATCGCTCCCACGGTGGAGTCGGCCACTCGGCGCGTGTCGACGAAACGCAGACGACCAAGAGCCTATGGTACATGACTATGCTAACCATCAGCATCGGTGGTCTGCAGATCGCATGGTCGGTCGAGTTGTCCAACGGCTCACCCTACCTGCTTTCCCTCGGCCTCAGCAAATCCTTGATGGCCCTAGTTTGGATCGCTGGCCCGCTCACCGGGACGTTGGTGGTGCCGTACGTCGGCGTCCTCGGCGACAACTGCCGCCTCCCCTGGGGCAAGCGAAGGCCGTTCATGGTCGGCGGGACCGTTGCTACGATTTTTGGCCTGCTCTTCCTGGCTTGGGCCAAGGAGATTGTCGCCGGGATTCTGGGCATGTTCGGTGCCGACCCTGCGTCGAATGGGGTCAAGGTCGTGACTATCACAGCCGCGGTGCTTGGCATCTACGTCCTCGACATTGCCATCAACACTGTTCAGGCCGCCATCAGAGCATTCATGGTCGACTGCGCACCGGCTCACCAGCAGGAGCTTGCCAATGCCATGGCCAGTCGCCTCACCGGCATCGGAAATATCGTCGGGTTCGTTGCCGGATACATCAACCTTCCAAAGTACCTCTGGTTCTTTGGCGACACGCAGTTCAAGATTCTTTGCGTCATTGCGTGTATCGCGCTGGGTCTCACAATTGCACTGAGCACCTCCATCATCCAGGAGAGGGACCCCCGACTTGATGGACCTCCAGCGAAGCAAACTCCCGGCATCGTGTCCTTCTTCTTTGGCATCTTCAAGTCCATCAAACGCCTTCCACCTCAGACCAAGCGAGTTTGCCAGGTTCAATTCTTTGCCTGGGTAGGGTTCTTCCCACTCCTGTTTTATACCTCGTCATATATTGGCGAAATCTACGCGCAGCCATATCTCGAAGACAACCCGAACATGACACCGGAAGAGCTTGGAGCATTATACGAGCGGGCAACGCGAATCGGAACTTTTGCTCTACTGATAAACGCCATTGTCAGTCTACTGACCAATGTTTTCCTTCCCTTTTTCATCGCACCGACCTTCGACAGCCGTCCAGTCTTGGCCAGCGCTCCGGGTGAGACGGCTGCAGCACTGAAAGCATCCATCAATGGAGAGCGACGCCCTCTTCTAGAGTATTTGAGAGTACCTGGATTGACTCTCAAGCGAGCATGGTTCGGTTCTTTGGTGCTATTTGCTGGCGCAATGTTCTGCACTCCTTTTGTTCGATCTGTCAAGGCTGCCACGGCATTGATTGGGGTGACCGGTGTTACGTGGGCAATGACTCTGTGGGCACCATGGGCAATCATCAGCGCCGAGATTAGTCGACGAGATGCTATCCACCGGGCGAGGAAGCTGGAAGTCATGAGCTCACGGGGCAACGCGGAGACCGCGGCCACTTTACCCATCGAGCACTCGGCAGGTCACGGCGCGGGCATTGGAAACAATGTAGAAGGACCCGAGGAGGAAGTAGATCAAGCTGGCGTCATCTTGGGCATCCACAACATGGCCATTGCTGTTCCCCAGATCATCGCGACGGTGGGGTCGAGCATCATCTTCAAGCTATGGCAGAAGCCTCGTGGGACACCTGGGGACCACAGCATCGAGATTGTGATGGCGCTGGGTGGCATCTTTGTCTTGGCTTCCGCGATCATCGCTGTCAGAATCAAGGATGACACACCGACGCCAGGGGATGAGATTGATGATGAGGAACGTGCAGACTTCGACGAACCCCCCCAAACTGCATCAGCTCCCACCAGAGGACAGAGTGGCTGATGGACTTTTGTCTCTAATAGATATGGAGGGAGGATCTCCAAAGGCGATACGTGATGGAGCCATGTTTGTACATGTTGCTTCGACATGTAAAGGGAAGGCATCGGCATTGGACCACTCGCGAATGTAGTATTTGTCGAGAGAGACGAGAAGCAATGTGCATACCCTCGTGCCCAAAAAGCATTGCAGACAGCGACTGTTCCCTCGAAGCGAACTTTCTTCTTTAATCTTTGTAAACAACTTATCTTTGTCCAAAGGCTCTTCCAACGCCACTGTCCTCGGCGCTTCCCAAAGCTTTGACATGATTTCCATCTCTCTATTCTCTTCCTCTACTCCCCCCACCTGCCCACAGCTATTTCAAGAGGTATTCGATGCCCCAGATTTAGCTCAGCTTGCGCCGACGGCAGGGGTTACGGAACACGGGCCGATGTTGGTTCTCGTCTCGCCGGGGATTGGACCTCGCTGCGGGTCGTAGGCGGTCACGCCGGCCCAGTAGAAGCACCATGAGGAAGTGCCATCGCAATAGGCGTAGTCGCAAGCGATGGGCATGCTCACCGAGGGCGTCGCAACGGCGGCACGCGCGGCATGAGGAGGCACCCATTCCGTCCGGGTGGGCGTCTCGGCGCGTTTGGCATCATCGTGGCCCGGAAGCGGGACGACAGCTGCCAGAGATGTGGCGATGAAGAGGACGACGGCTTTGAGTGAAGGCATGGCCGTCTTTTGGTTTCAGCTATTAATGATTTGGTTATAAGAGGGGTCGAAGAAGTTGGTATACTTGAAATGGAATCACGCAGCTGACGGCAGAGAAGACGAGAGACAGCAAGCGTAGAGATGGAGGAGAAGAGGGAGGAGCTTGCTGCCGTCCCGTGAGAGTCAGCCCAATGAGTGGTTTTATACTTCAATGGGCCTTGAATCACTGCATGTCGTATGCGTCTGACCTTTGCGGTATAAGGTATTACGTGCACCGCCTCGCTAGCCAGCTCAGAGCTGCCGCAGATGGGCCGCAGACGGGCATATCATGCTCTCGCAGGGTGATTCGAAGCATCGGGGCGGAGGCCATGTCGGGCTGAGGGGAGCTGCATTGCAGCGGGCACCCGCTCCCAGATAACGCCGTCAGCACCGGGATGGCATCACAGCCTGCGCATGCAGGCGGACTCGCCGGAGCTGCAGACGATGCGCTGCGCTGCGAGTGGCGAAGAGAGGGAACAGCGGACAAGGCACGGTTGCGAGGCTGGCGACGACTTTGTACTCGTGACCCGTGAGCCCACGGTCAGTCCTGCGGAGTATCTTTCGACGACTTTCCATGATTTTGTGCGAGTGTTGTACTCGGATACCATAAACGAGGCTTCAAGCGGGAGTTGAGGTAGGCAACAGATCGACTGCTGATAGGCCTACTTCTTTGGAGCTGAGCTGGGATGTGCCCGTGATCGACCAAGGTAGGTCGCACAACAGGCCCTGAACGGGCGGACGTACGGATGGGTGAATGGGCATGTGTCAATCGGAAACGCTACGGCCCTTTTGCTTCTGACTACTATTTGTTGCTGCACACGAGTTGGCCTGTTTTCTCTGTCTGTGCCTGTGCCAAACGGCAAACGAAGCCCATTTGATTTTCTCGGCGCATCTCACTTACACGCATACGAGTACATCTCTCCCACTGACCACTGCCTGCCAGCACTGGTAACCCCATACAAAGGTAGAGGAGGCAAAGTTGGCGGAGGCAGCCAGCTACTTTTGCATCATCTTCAAGCCCGCGCGGACCCAGATGGCGAGGATGATGCCCATGCTCGCCTGCCACACGCCGCTGCGCAGATACGACAGCCGGCGGTTCTCGCCGAGGGAGACGTAGGTGCCGACGTAGGCGAGGCGGACGGCGAAGAAGCCGAGGGTCAGCACGTTGAGCTCGGCGGGCTCGATGCCGGCCTGGTTGCCGGCAATGACGCCGGCGGCGAAGAAGCCGAGCGTCTCGAAGCAGTTCTCCGAGGCGTTCTTGGCGCGGAGGAGGCGCTGCTGCATCTACGCCGTGTGAGCGTTTGCACTGTAGACTTGTCACTGCTGGACCGAGGGACCTACCGGCTTGTCGAGCGCCTCGGCCTTGGAGACGCCGTCGCGGAAGCCGCGCGGGTTGGCATTGTCGTAGGCCCTGCCGGCCGAGGCGATGGAGTAGATGTGCGGCACGAGGCAGGTGGTGAAGAAGACGGCGGGGACCTGCACGGACGCAGTCAGCGGCTCTCCGCCTCTACATTCCTGGCATCAATGAGGGGAAGCTACCGTGAACAGGGAGATGTTCTTGGTCAGGTCAATGCCGAGCGTCGAAGTCATGATGGGCGATGGCGGGCTGATTTACAAAGTCGAGGACGAAGTATGGGTGATGGAGGGGAATGAACCGAGATGGGAAAGCTGTCGCAGCGCCGAGGTTCGCCACATGCCCAAATGTGAAGGATCCGGGCGCCCCAGACTAAGACAATGGCCCATCGCGGCTCCGTGGGTTGAAGCTAGACGTCGATGAGCTCATAGGCGCTGGCTTACGTCGCGACGCCCAACGGGGCATGGCGTAGCGCGGGAGTGGAAGCGCCACCTGGGGAATGAGTGGACTCTTTTGGTTCAATCCATCAACAATGAGCTCGAGTGGGAACGAAATTCTGGTGTTTTTGTCTTGTAGCCTCAGCGCGAGCCGTGAGTGACTACGTCACGCGTCCGAGTGGAAGAATCGAAGGAGCGTTTTAGTGGGTGGAGCACTGTCCCAGCGCCTGCATCAGAGCGCTCGACATCCAATCCAACATGAAAGCAATCCGCACATGGCGGGGGACATGATTTCCTCTGCAGCCTCCAGTTTCGGCTCATCAAAGTCTCACCTGTGCATTGATACACAAAGTCAACCTCGAAACCAAGTAGTGAAGCCCAGGGACGCAGATCCACCAGGCAAGTGGTCGCTCCTCGCATGTACATGTAGCCACACATCATGCCAGGAAGACGAGGAGGATCCTCACGGGTAAGCTCCCCGCTTGCCATCCGCAGCTTTTCACTCCTCGCCTGTGCATTGTTCACCACCCCAACAGTCACCACGCACTCGGTATGTCTCAAGCCTGGGCAGCATCATGACAGTGACGAATGGCAGCTCACGGTGGCCCAGGTTCGTCTCGTCGACCAACGGCGGGCCTCGCCTTTGCAGTGACAAGCCTGCACGACCATGCATCTACAGCAGAGCCGCATGCGCAGGCCAGTGGTTTCGACAACACCTCAACCATCAGGGCCGGAGAGTCCCGCTTGCCACGTCCTGTCGAATGGGCAGTTATACGCCGCCAGTCGGCACAAGAAGACAGAATAGGCAACCACCGAGCCTTGGCCGCAAAGCTGCGTTGCGTTGCCTTGTCCTTGTAACTGATATAAATTGAATAGCCTTCTCCAGCTATGCATTCTCACAGCCTGAGTCAGCCAACTTCCCTTTCACCTGGGCTCGTCTTCTCAACTCTGCCGAACTCGTGCAAAGCTTGAGCTATAGAATCCTCAAATCCTGTACAGCACACAGACAAGCCTGTCAGTCATAAAGTTCACGCTCCCTATCCTGGCCCTCGCCGGCTCCGCGGTTGCTGCCTTCACCGCCATCCCCACCTCCACGCCCGCCTCCGAGGTTCTCTCCAAGACGAGCGATTTCCGGTCCACCATCACCGGCGCCGCCTACACATGCCTCGCCAGCGCCCTCTACAGCGTCAAGATAAGGTACCTCAACGCCGACCAGTACAGCACGGTGATCTCCGACATGTACTCGGCGGCCGCCAAGGCCAGTGACTCGGAGCAGGTGGTGCCCTCTCTCGTCTTGTCGACGTGGGCCTGGGACAAAGTCACGGCCGCGCCGTGGTACGACAAGAACATGCCCAAAGACGACAAGGCCTACGTGTCCAAGTACATGTCCGATTACAATGAGGCGTATACCAAAGCTGCCGGCGACGGCGGCAAGGGAGACAAGAAGAGCGCGGCGGGGAGGAGTGACGCCTTTATGCTGTCTGTTGCTGGGGCTGTCGGGGCGCTGGTGGCCATGGTAGCTTTGTAGAAACCGTGAGGGGACGTCTTTTTGCCAACGTTATTAGCAGAGAGACGATGCAATAGAGTAGCCAATGGCAGCCACCTGCACACTTTATGAGGAACATATGCAGCACGATGCACCATCGTCAGCTTGTATCTTTGAAATGTGCTTGGGCGAGTCGTGTCTATATAGCAGTACCCGGTTATGTACAGGAAAAGGGGCTCGGCCGAGAGGCGACAACCCGCGCCTCAAGAGAAGGCAATGCGATGCAATGCAATGAACAAAATCTAGCATAAGAGAGAGAGAGAGAGAATGACCTGTCCGCAACGCCGTGAGTCTTGCTTCCTTGCGCCAAAAGAGAAAGAGTCTTGAAAATCAGAAAAAGGGCAACGTCTCCGCCCTGGGTATCCCATGCCGTCGTCAGCTCCGGTTTCTCATCAACACCACCAGTCTTCACGGGCCTTGATGCTTAAGCCTTGAATTGCTTAGGAACGGCGGTGCCAATCTTGCCCCCGTACCCGGCAGGCGGCTGCTCGTAGACCTTGATGGAGTTGATCTCCCAGAAGGCATCCTGAAAGTCTGCCGGGTGGTTGGCGACGTAGTCGTTGCAGGTGGCGGCCTTGGCAGAGCAGGTGGCGTCGGCGGCCCAGACGGCGGGAGCACCGGCCCAGTCGCCGCAAAAGGTGGTGTCGAAGACGAGCTGGTTGTTGGCAAAGTGCGAGTCAATGTCGCAGCCCTGGCCGCCGAGGAAGCGGGCGGCGGGCGGGCCCCACGCGGCCGGGTCGGGCCGGCCGCTAGCAATGTCGGCCGGGATGGCGGCGCGCTGGAAGAACCAGACGGCGATGTGGTCCGAGGTCCACTCGGTGGCGTAGACGCCGCCGCGGACGTCGTTGAAGCCGTCGCCGTAGTTTTGCACGTCGGCCGTCTGCTGGCCGCAGCCGCCGCTGGCGTTGGCGCCGCCGCAGTCGGCCGACTTGAGCTTGGTGGTGGCGCTGGCGCCCGTGTTGGTCATGGAGCAGCCGGGGCTCGTGTGCAGGGTGACGGCGCCCGTGGCCTGCGTGTTGACGCCCTCGATGATGTCGATCTCGCCCGAGGCGGGCCAGTTGGGGCCGAACATCCAGTAGGCCGGCCACACGCCGCAGATGTTGCCGGGCATGTGGGCAATGTCGGCGAGGAAGAGGCCGTGGGTAAACGACTTTTGCGAAGTGACGCGCACGGATCGGCGGCCGTTGGCTGGGTTGAGCGTCTTGTGGTCGACGCCCATGATGATGCTGCTGCTGCTGCTGCCGCTGCCGGTGGCGTTGCCATAGCCGATGAGGGCCTGCTGCTCGGCCGTGGCGCGGTCGACGTACTCGACGAACCCTCGCGTGGGGTCCTTTTCAGTGAAGAAGTCGAACGAGGTGAAGAAGTTGGTCATGTCGTAGGTCGTGCTGAGCGAGTACTGGGCCTCGGCTTGGGCTGGGGCGGCAAGCAAGGCAGTTGCTGCGAGACCAAGGGCGAGATTGGAGACGTACATGGTGGATATAGATGTTGTTGCACCTCTCGGAGAAGTGAGATTCGTTTTGAAAGTGGCCGCGGTCCTGCAACGGAAATGGATCTTTGTAAGTTGCCGCGTGAGCCGGTCACGACAGCGTCGAGTTGCTGAGTCTGCGTCAAGCAGGGCCCCGAAGGATTGAAAAGAAGAGAATAGTTGCGTCCGCCGGATAGGAATGAAGGTTGAGAGTAGCACAGCCAAAGCTATCGCGAAGAGAAAAGTCGTGTCGAAAGGAGAGATTGCCAAAGAGGCGTGGGCGGCATCAATGAAGCTTTCTATATGAAGGGCCCGTCACTGCCACCGTCGAGGGCTAGCGAAGGGACTGTATCGGTGTTGGTTGAACGAACAAGTCTAGTTTGACGAAAGAAGACGAAAGAGACGCTTTTGGTCGAACGAGCAGGCGAAGAGAAGAGACACGCCGTGACAATGGGTGCTGAATGAGAGGGCAAAAGTTTGCTCTATACGATATACAACAGTAAAGGCAGTGGCTATTGTGCCGTGTAGGCTCGAACAAAAGGTGAATGGATGAGGCGGGCAGTTGTGATGAGAAGACCAGAGACCAGCTGCCGGAAGGATTGAACGGCAATGAAAGGCCAAGACGACGAAGATGAAGAAGATGGCGGCAAGAAAGAGGTGAAAATAACAAGACTGACGATGAACCTGCGGGTAAAGACTCGAGAGACCGCCTGGCCTCGGGGGGAAATGCAAAAGTCTATATACGGCATGCGCCATGTCTCTCCTTGCCCGCATCCCCTCTTTCCATGGCCGCTTCTTTCCCCTCCCCATCACATCACCTCGTGCGCGCTCGGTGCTGCAGATGCGAAGTCTCTGTGAGTAGTCGTAAAAACGCCCCGTTGGCGGGTACCAGCCGTCGTTGTCGACGTCGGCGACTCTGAGACCATGGTGTCGTTGCGGGCCGGCCAATCAGTGGCGACGGCGGGGGGTGGCGGCCGGTGCCTGGCGCTGGCCGGGGGGGTCAACGAACCCCTGAAAAGGTGAAAACCTAGTGGAGACCTTGACACGACCCCGTCGACGACACAACCGCCACCACTCGTCGCGCCGAGTCGAGATGCCCATGGACCGCCCGTTGCTCTCATGCACCCCAGCGCGTGGCGCGCGGCCGCCGTGACTGGTCCGGCAGATGCTGAATGCGAAGCCTGCTGAGACAGGTCGGCTCCGGACAGATGCTGCAGCGATTTGTTTCCTGCGTCCGCGTGGGCGTTTCGCGGCCGCGCCCCTCGACGGGATGGATTCGTCGCCGCCGCCGCGGGGCGTGGCGCAGCGCGAGATCGATCGGTGGGCGTCGAGATTGATTACTTGCTCGGTGCCGCATGGCATGGCCATGACTACCTGTACTCACGGTAGCTGCCGAGCTGTACGAGACTTGGACAAGTATTGCAGAAGCGCAATGCTCGAGCCTCGCAGAGCCGAGTCGTGGCCTCGTTTCGCTCGCAACCAGCCCAGCCAAGGTGCTGACTGGCCCGCATCAACCCACGCCCCTCGGCCATCGCTGCGTACAGGTACCTGCAGCAAAGGATACAATTGCCGCCCATGATTCCCGAACAAGGCTCCCTGATTAGCCGCGCAGGTTGCTTGCCTCGCATCTCAAGCGCCGTGTCGCCAGCTGCCCGGCGCTTCAAACGAGAGTACGCGTCCCCGAGCATGTGCTTGGGCTCGCCTTGACCGCCGCCAGAGCCCGAGCTCCATACTTGACCATTCAAGATGGACCAGTCAAGGTACCTCACTGCTGCCGTACCTCGGCGCCTCCAGTCGTCGCTCTGCCGCCGGGCTGAGTGCTGCGAATGCGGCGACACGAGAGGGGCGAGCGCTGCTGTTGCATTCCATTGCCGCAGCGTCAAGGGGCCTGCGCAAAGCACGGCGCGCGCGCGAACCCGTCGTCTCTCCGCATCGTTACCCCGACCCGACCCCAACAAAAGGCGGAGGCGGCGGGCATGACAGAACCAACGAGTTCCCCGTTGCTTGCCAGCTTGCTTATCCGTCCGAAGTCTCCGGGTCCGCATCGGCAGCCCCTTTTGAGACAACCTCCGCGGCGTGTGTCGTGCCGCGATCCCGTGAATATGCCATTCTCTTCCGCGGCGACTTCGATAACGATACCGGCAGCGTCAATGGCAATGAAGACTACGACGATCAAGTTTCTATCGCGCACACCGGGTCGTCCCATATTTTGCACCCGCGTTTCACGCGAGTACCCTAGGTATAATATGTTCCGTCGTTCTCGATCCCCCGAGCCCCCCTTCGCCGAGCCCACCATCCTTCTCCGGTCCCTGTCCCTACGACGTCCTGCAAACGAGTCTCTTCATACACTGGCCGACCATCGTCCGCTTGCCCTCGAAACAAGATTCTCGGCGCGCCAGTCAGCCCCTTGCTATGATATGCTCTCTTCCTTTGCGCTGGGCTCCTTGTCATCTATACTTGCCGAGTGCAATCGCACCAAGATCCCCTAGATCCCGGCATCGACGCCGCCACCCCCCGTCTCGCCGTCGAAACAAGCGTCCCTCTTTGTAAAAGGTACCGATGGCACATCGTCCATGCCCGTCCAGATTGGTGCGCTGAGCGTAGGCGAATCTACCTGCCTGAAGGCTGCGTCGTTCATTTTGCCCTCCATCCACTGATAGCCCAGGAGCAGGCATCTCACGTCTTGCCCACGTCCCTCAGCTGCTACGCCGCTACCAAACACGCTTGGATCTCCGCAGGTCAATCAACTTCGAATTATGCCGAGGCGCTAGGTTACCAAGACCCGTAATCTTCAAGTGTCAATTGGCCCGAAGGTCCTTCTATTCTCGTGCTTGACATACCCAAATCGTACATATGCGATGGAAGAAGAGAAGTGAAAGAACACAAGACCAAAAAAAAAGTAATCGCTCGGTGCCCTCTACGCACCAAATCGCACAACGCCTCTGGTGGGCCATCTCAGAGGCCTCAATGCAGCATGGTAAACCCTGTAATCCCTCCTCCGTTTCGCGCCAAACCCCCTTTTATTTTCATCCATCCAACATTGCGTTCTCAGTCGTCTCGTGTCAACGTTCAATGCCAATGGGGGCATCAAGCGCCAATGCCGTTGGTGTTGTCGTCGTCTCTTCCGAATGCGCGTTTCCTTGGCGGCTCGGTTTCCCTGCAACCAGCTCATCCACCCATGCAGAAAGGATATTATGCTCGTAAATCAAGTCGAGACAGAGGATGCGGTATGCTAAGCTGAGGATGTCTCTCGTCCAACAGCCGTGGCCGGTGCATCTTGCCGACAGCGCAAGGCGGCCATGAAAGGGCCTCGGATCATGGTCTCGGCCAATCTCGCAGACCGCAGGATATCGTTGGCCACCACCACTCCAGTTCGCGACATGCTGTTGTGCCACACGCAGGCCCCGCGACTATAACTTGACCCGGTTGCCCGTGAGCTTGTACCAGATGACGGCGATGAGGTCCTCCTTGAAACGCTCCCACGGATTGCGGTTCAGCCAGTAGCTGAACTGCCGGTAGTGGTACATTTCGCCCCAGCAGTCGCGGCCCCATTCGCAGCCGGCCATGTTGACCACGAAGTCGCGGTCGCGCTCGCTGTAGTGGTACCGGGTGTGGTTTCCGCCCTTGCCGTCGCCGCAGGCCGCCGGGGGAAAGCTGTTGATCATGCGCTGCGGGAGGAACCCCGTGTGCTGCCTGACCCAGGGCTGGCTCTCGTACAGCTGCTCCAGCGCATCCTGCTCCTTGTGCTCCCACTCCATATGCTTCTGCTCGTACGCCACGGGATCCCACCAGACGTCCAGGAGCCGCTCGGTCCACGCGCTGCGTCGCATGAGGAACGAACCCAGGTTGAAGCCTGAGCAGTCCTGCGAGAGCAGCAGATTGACCGAGCCAACCTCTCCGTCGCCGACCGGGCTCAATGCGTCGTCGTCTAGATAAGGATCGCTGAAAGGATGGGTGAAGTTGAGAGGGTTGAACTCGTTGATGTCGCGGTAAACGTGCCGGTCGAGGTGGTCGAAGAGGTGATCCTGCAACGAGTAGGATGGCTCCATGACGAATGTATTCAGGTCGAGCCACCAGACCCTGTGCAAAAGTCAGCGATGGATGTCCAGAGGGCGGGGGACCAGCCGTGTGAGTCCCTACCATTCAGCTTTGGAATATTTTCTCAGGGCGCTTCTCATGAAGTCGACCTTTTCCCAGCTCTCGCGCCACTCGTGCGCGTATTTCTTCTTGGTGCTCATGTCGACAATCTCCAAGTCGTACCCCCATCGCGTGGCGTACTGGCGCTTGTTTCGCACGCTGTCACGCTCAATGGCCCATTCTCGAGCACCCTTCCACTCCATGACGCCGCCGCCAACGTTTGCAGCCAGTATAATGACGAACTTTTCGCCGCCGCCGCCCCATGACGCTCTGCGCCAATGATATACAAGGGCTATTGAATCACTCTAGTCAGCTCGATTCTCTCGCCAACCTGTCTGCGAGCCCGATGGTCGGGGGTGGGGTTGAAAGACTTACGGGAATGGTAGAATATGAATACACACAAGAGGGCGATGAGGCCCAAGAGCAGCCTCAGTTTCAGTTTACGGCCCATGCGCCCAAAGAGGGTTCGTATCCGTGCGATCATGGGCATGTTCTGGCCGGGCCATTGGCCGCGACCGAGCTTTTCTTTCTCGGCGTAGCGGGAGTCGGAATGAGAATTGGAGAACTGCGGCAAGCTGCTCGATATGCGACGCATGTGACGCGAGAAGAAACCCTGGTTGTGAGTCGAAAAGGACGGGTAGCCATTGGGCCCAGAGTGCCTCAGTTTGGAGGTCGACTCCCACTGCACTGGGCCGCCGCTGACGATCGAGGGACTGCTTCTGCCGCTGTTGTTGAGGCTGAGGCCAGGACTCGACCAGCCGCCGCCAGGGACTGGCGACGGACTGCGAGATAAGGTCATGGGATCGGCCGGGGTACCTAGAAGGGGAGCACAACAGAGGCTAACGTTAGCCGGCATGAACGCAATGCTGCGCGACCAAGGGCGGTGACGCAGGAACAAACAAACAGGGGGGGGAGTACGACGCACCGATGATGGGTGACAGCGGAGCTGAATTGGCCTGCTGGGGACGGATCTCGAGAAAATTGCCTGATCGCTGCTCCTTGAGCGTCGGGTGCTGGCCGACCGAGGAGCGCCTGCGGTGATGCGATCGCGCAGGCCGGTCGCTGAAAGAGCTCGAGGAGCCGGCCGCGAGCTTTGGGGACGCCAGATTGACTGAGAACGCGGATTGCGCACACCGTGGGGCTTCAATGGAGGAATGGATCGACGGATGATGGGATTGACAGAGGGACGGGATCGATGGGCCGCAGGGTCGTCACGGCGGAGAAATTGCAGTGTTGCGGACGAATCCAAGTCGGGCAAGGCGACCTGGGAGCGACAACTTCGCGTGCCTCTGCGCGCGGTGTCACGATGCGCCGTCGATGGCCGTCGAGGCGAGGCGAGGCGAGCTGCGGCGTCGAGTGGTGTGTCGTGTTGTCAAGTCGGGTCGAATCGGCAAGGCACACGAGCAGACTGCCAAGCGGTACAGCCACAGCGTACAGAGAGAGCACTTCCGGGTGGTCCCTCGGCAAGCAAGGGAGAAGTGGTTGGGTCGTGTCCTCGCCCGCTATGTCGCAGAGAAAAAAACGTGGGACGAAGCCGATCCACGCGGCGCGCTCAGGAGAGCGGCAGCTGCTGGGAAGGGGGGGGGGGGGG
>JALHBZ010000119.1:72977-140452 GCA_024340015.1 Tolypocladium ovalisporum
CAGCGGAGGATCGAGGCTCGTGGGCGGGCTCGGGCTCGGCCGTCGCGGTGGTGGTTCGGATGCAAGATGCAAGACGGAGGCGGCGATGGCTGCGAGGGTCTCGGTGGAGGTGGCTTCCAGCAGCGGGTTGGTGAGAGCCCAGGTGGTGGTGCTGACCCAGATTGCCAGATTACCGACCAAGAGTTCCTCCGTCACCTACCAAGGAGAGAGAGAGCCAGAGACGTGGTTGGCTGTGGCGCCGCGCTTGGGGGAAGGGGTGGGAGCCAGATGACCCTGATGAGGTGCGCTTATGAAGAATTTCCCGGCTCGTATCAGTCGCGGCAGACGTAGTCCTCGTACTAAGCTTTTCCTCGCCTACCACTACGGCGCCGGTTACGAGTAGTACGGACGGTGGACCCCCGAGTCCTGCACCCTCTTGCTGCTGTTTTTGGCTCCCACCGCTGGGCACCGTGGGGATTGGCTTCTCTTGAACGAACGATGCCTTGATCCGCGGGCTCTTGGCAGTGCCGCGAGAGACGCAAGCACCCGGCTCGTGTGATGAGACCCTGGACGGCGGGACCAAATACTCGCTCGCTGCAAGGTGATGAGTACGCGTTGAGCTACGATGATGAGTGAGCTACGGGTAATTGGGCGGATGCTACCAAGTCGCAGGTCCATCTGCCGCCGTGACATCTGGCCTTGCGGCAATCTCGCTCGTGAGCGACGCCCGCGAGTACTACCTGTACCTGTACTGTACTCGGACACCCCTGAACTGGTTGCCCTCACCACTCAGGGGCTCGTGGAACCCCCCCCGCTAGGTGCCTTATCTGGCTGGCTTCATTTGCACCACTCGAACTGGACTGAACGACGGGCTTCTGGCAGAAAGGGGGCTTCGTGGCCGTCATCTATTCAGAGCTCGAGCAAGCCTTCTGTCATCACGCCTCGCTGGCACGCTAGTCGTATGGACGGCTTTCTCGGGCCAATTGTGCTCTCGAAGCTACAAGTTGCGCCAAGCGGTCCGGCTAGTATACTTGCAGAATTCGCAAACCCACTCAGGCTGCTCAGAGGCCCTGCTTGGCCGACTGAGTTCGTGCCGCCGTGCGGTTCCTCAAACTTGGCCTCCGCTTGGCTGCATGCGAGATGTAATTTGCCGCCCGCTGCACCCAGCTCGGATGGGAAATTTAAAAGACGCACCGGCTCGAATCTTGCGCGGGGTGTCTATCCGTGCGGACTGTTGCCGACCAACCACAGGAAAACTCGAAAAGTATCAGCCTGTTCAAGTGTGCACCAAACGGCCCAGGTTGCTTGCCCGTCACGGGCCAGCTTGTCCCGCGCCACGGGAAGAGCGACAGCCAGCCAAGGGTCGAAGAGATGCCACCGGCCTCGTATCGCCAAGACGCTGTTCCCTAATTTACACTGCTGGCCGGCCCCCCACCCCGACCCGACTACACGGTGCCACCGACGGTGCCAAAGGATGCATGACGGGTCCGACGCCCGAGGAGATGCGGCGTTCCAGTGGCAAACTGGCACTTGGCAGCTCAGCGGCGTGGCTGCACAGTGGCATGACGATGCGGCCGCGAGCCGGACTTGGTCTCCCCCTTTCAGGATGCTCCAGTCTCCGAGTCCACGAGAGGGTGTTCAAGTACCGTACAGTACAAGTACAGTGAGGATAAGGGAGTGGCCTCGGCTTGCCATTGCGGGGCCGAGCCATCGCCAGCGTAACCTTGTCCAAACGAAATGCACGCCGTGAGCCGCCCCAACGGCATTGCCAAATTGCGCCTGGAAAAGTCGTCATCCGCCACATCGCAGAGTCGAGAACGGCAGGCGTGATAACGAGCCCGAGCATGGGATGGCGAACGTGTGCCTGGTCTCGTGCTACCGTCTCGTGTTGCGGACGACAAGCAAGCATCTCGGAGCGAGGCTGCAAGCCACCAGTTGCTGCTGGTCATAGTCGCAGCTAAGACGAGCAAGCAGGGTAAAGGTTCGCGGGCTTTCCGCCCACCCACACTCAGTCGAGACCGGTCGGCCGATGTCAGCGACGGCGCGGCAGAGTCGGCACTCGATATGATCCGTAGGAGCCATCGAGCCCGACCAGATTTGACAACCAGGGCCCAGCAGCACCACCATCAGCCGCCGTTGCTGGCTGTCGGCCCCACCCGGCAGACGGCGCAGATCCGCAGGCGTGACCGAAAATAGCTGGTGGCTGTTGGCCTTGTACGGATCCGTAACCACCCCAGAGCCCGAGTTGAGGGCTGGCATTCCTCAGCAGCGTCACCGAGCCCGTTGCACTGGTCGTGAATTCCCGCTTGCGTCGAACGGTAGCGTGCTCGCGCATTTTAACTTTGGCCTCGTCATTGTATCATCCTCGCAGCGGCAGCACCAGCGGTGCTCCATCAGCCGGGTGCTCGTGAGCGGCGTCGAGACTCTCATCCTGCTCCCGCATTCCATGACAGCCTTGGCCGACGCGTGACAGGAGGCTCAGAATCAGGCCGCACCCGTTTGGAGCCTTGACCGCGTGGCCGCCAGTCCACAACGTGCCAGTGTCGACGATGGTGTTGCAAGAAAGCCACAGGGGTGCAGCTGTCGCAAGGCCCTGCCAGGTGGAATAGCCTGCCGCCCAGTCTGTACGGGACGACCAAGACAAGCTGTGTCGACTTGACACACACTCGCCACAGTCTATCACTGACGCAGATTGTGTTGTGTTTCTCACGGAGGAGCGGACCCCATCTGCGTCATCTTGATCTTGTCGTGGACGCCTGGGTGCTCATTGGCCTGTCCCGAGATGAGGCTGTCCCGGGTAGCTCCCTAGCCAGAGGCTGCTCACGAGAGGCAGTCCCCGACGGCGCATAACCACGGCCAATGAGCGGCTGCGCAGCTCGCCTCTAAGCGCCGACCTCGCACTTCGCCGCAGCAACGTCGACCATCCATCGCCCGCAAACGCAGGCAAAGGCGCCCAGCAACGGCAGCATGCCTTTATTTAGCAGAGACGACGTGCCATGATGAGATGCGTCGACTGGCGCCGCGCTGCGCCTTGCATGCTGTTGCCATGTCTGGGCGCCCGCGTCTGCGGCTCTGCAGCCTCCCGCGCGGCGGCTACCATGCTCTGGTGCCGTGTCGTTTGTTGACTTGCTCAATAGCGGCGAGCTCGCTCTCTTCTCTATTCTACCCGACCATGTCGATTGTGTTCCAAGGCTGTCTGTTTTCTCCATTGTCCATGGCTTTAGTCCTTCATTGTCTGTCCAGTCACGCTTTCTTGCAGCCGAATCGGCAGTCTAGCATCTCCATCTGCCTCGCTCACGTCCCTCTTTGCCGCTCTACCAGCTGCTGGCGGCGTTCAGGCCTTGTTTGTGAAGCTCAATTCCTTGAGACAGCGTTGAAGCTCGATTCGTACGCTACAACTCTACATGATTGCGTCTTTAGCCCCGTCAGGCTAGCTTGATGATCGCACCGATACGACGATAAACGAATGCCAGGCCTCTCTGCGAACACCATGGCGCTCAAGAGTCCCGTGGCAGCCATCCACGTTGATGTGCAAGACTGGGAGGAGTGGGAGGACGATGATGTCGTCACGCCCATAGACAGCGGCGAGCAGCTTCTCATTCAGCCACCGCCCCCTCCAGCTGTCACGCGCACACGGGCCCCTACCAGGCTCTCGGCTGTCAGACCCACGAGGCACTCGTCAGTCCAGATCAAGAGACTCAAGTCGCGGCATCGACAGAGGGCACAGAATGCAAAGGTAGGCATCAGGCTCATCACGGACATGGCGGCCTGGAAGCGGAGCAATCACATCGCCCACCAGGTTCGCGATGCAAGTGAGCGATCGGCCAAGTTCGTCGACGCTGCGGCCTTGAAGGCGCTCGAAGGCGAGCCGAGCTCGGCGTCTGTCGGCAATTGGAACTGGTTAAAGGCGGACAAGACGCAAAGCCCTGAAACCCTCACTCCGCAGCAGTCTGCTCGAACCGTCGACCAGGAGCTCTCGCCCGAGGATCGGCCCATTGTCATTGGAATGTCTTTTCCAACCAACGAAATGCGCTTGCACTCAATCAGCCCCCAGACAGCTACAGTCGAGAGGCCCCAGATGCCGCTTCAAGTACATCATCTGGGTGCGGCACCTGCTCTCGATGGCTCGCTTCCGCCGTCCCGGAATGCCAATGGACAAGTGCACAGATCTGTGTGGTCTCCGGATACCCCTGATACATCCTACTCGTTCAACTCCGGCCGCGCTGCGTCGAGCATCTATTCTCAGGCCGTCATGCCTGGCCAAATCGTCGTCGAAAAAGCACCCCCGATGCCCGCGCTCCCTGAGAGCTACAAACTTACGCGCCAGCAGCAACTCATAAGCATGGAGTTGGGTGATCACAGGGAAGACGCAGAGGACACTGTCTCACCAGCCACACTCTTCGAGGAAGACGGTGTCGCAACTCTCGGAAAGCACCTGTCGGCAAGAGGACTCGGCATCTCCCCTGACAGCGCCACGTCTAGGTCGCAGGGTTGGTGGGACCATGTGGTCACCCCATTCGTGGACAAGACCATGTCATTTCCAAGTCGCAAAGCGAAGACGGACTCGCCAAAGGAAGAGCAAAGACCGCAATGGAGCGGCTGTGATGTGAAGGTGAAGCCGACAGAGGAGCGGTCATTGCAGGTGCCAAGAGTCGTGCAACACGCCCCTATTGTCCGCGCACCTACACCGCGTAGAACTCCATCGCCACGCATCGACGCGCATACGTATGGACAATCGGAAGCTTCTTCGTCACGAGTCGTACCGCCATCGAACAGCGGAAGCATTATAGAAAAACATCATCACGCCTTTGTGACCGAAGATTTCCCTAGAGAACGACCACCGCCTTATTCACCGCGGAAGAAAGAGCTGGCTGTCGCGTCGCTTCGCTACCGAGCTGTGTTCCCTCCCGGACATCCGCTGCAGGCCCAATTTCCTCCCTCTCCTGGCCCGGCCTCCCCCGGACTTGCTGCGACGATGACCTCGCAAGGAGCAACACAAATGACTTGTCTCCCATCTTCGCCGTCTCTGCGAAGTCAAACCCCGCCCATCGTAGGGGCACCACTCCCAGCCCGGCCGCTGGGCACACATCTATCTCAGGACCACGCGCAAGCAGCTTCAGGTCGGGCTCACAAGGTTGAAAGGCAGCGGCGCCGCCACGAAAAGGAAGAGGTCGTGGCAAGACGAGTGGGAGGTTTCTGGAGAGGTCGATGTTGTGTGCCGGCTGCTGGATGCTTTGGACGCACCGGCCGAGAAGGACGCAAGAGGAGACGGATCTGCATGGCCTTATGGCTGGGCGTCATTGCGCTCATGGTCCTCGTAATCGTCCTGGCCATCGTACTCACTCGTCATCATGGGTCTGACGAGGTGCATTCGATATGGGTCAACCTGACTGATTTCCCGCCCATGCCGACCGGCGTCTTGACCGTCGTCGGCCCTGAAAATGCTGTCGCGAGAAGCGTATGCACCGAGCCGTCGACCCTTTGGAGTTGTTCGCTGCCCAAAGACCAGCATCATCTCGTGGCACCTTACAACGCGAACCAACCCACTGTCATCTTGCAGATTCAATGGGACAACAGTACACGCAACACGTGGAACCCATCGGAACCAAGCAATGGCCGGCGGGGACTTGACGCCCGTCGAAAAGGGCGCTCGGCTGCGTCCTTTGCAAGAGACCAGCTCCGAGAGAGGCAGCCATTGGACAGGTTCACGCCCGAACCCAGCCCTCCGGACATCAAGGAGAGATGGTTCTTGGGAAACACTACCGACGACGTTCAGTCTGACGGCAAGGCGGGAGAGCCGACTCCGTTCTACATCAGCCTGCTGAGGTCTGTCAACGACGCCGTTGGCTTCCCAAAGCTGAGCCGGAGAGGACCCGGCACGCAAATCGGAAACCAGAGCTTGTCTGACCTACTTCCCGGTCCCGTCCTGGAGGCGGACGGCTCTCCGACGCCAGCGATGATGCTTCCTAACCCGGTGCAGCAACCTGTTCTGCTATTTGATCGCGGGCTGCCAACAGAGCACTACGGCTTCTACACGCACTTCAAGAGATCCATCTTTGTCAGGTCCGTCGCCGTCCTGAACAAGGCCAATGACGGCAACATCCCAGTCGACGAGGACGGCGGGTGCCGCAAGAGCGAAGCCGACTTCCTGGTGACGTGGGGTGAGACGCGGGTGCTCGTGGAGATCTGGACGCGCTCACTGGGGCTCAACACGTCTGCCCTGCTAAGGGCCGACCCAGGCCGTGGCGTTGGCGGGACGGGACAGCTGATCCGCCCCGGCACGATGCCGTATCCCGTGACGGTGACGCTAGACACGCACGGGGGCGACGCGGACAAGAAGCTCGTGTGGGACTGGCCGATGGACAAGCGGCAGAAACTCGACCTGGACAAGCCGCAGCTCCTGGCCAACGACATGGGCATGGGAGGCACGTGGATAAACCCGCGCGGGACCGGAGATGCCAAGCTTGGGGCCTTTGACGGCGGCACGGGCGGATGCAAGTGCCAGTGGGTGAATTGGGTGCATCGAGCGTCATGAAGTGTGCATGGGGGGACGCTGGAAAGTATATCGAGCTTGTTCTTTGGATGTATGCATACTTTGGGGCGTTTGGACCACAATGATGGAGTACTTGGCTGAGGCTAGGAAATGACGAGCAAAGAATGCCAAGTTTCCTTGAAATACCATGTACATGGCAGCAAAGTGCTGTGGACGGCATCAAATGCAGTCAGTCGATGGAGGTGCCCTTGCCCCAGCACTGGGAGGCGCTGGCGGTTCGCTAGCGTGACCAGGTCTAGGCTATTTTTGGTCCGTCCCTGAATCGCACCTCCAAATCCAGCTCCCACCCAGCTTCACCTCACCTCACCTCACCTCACGTCGGCTCACCCACGATCACATTCTCTCTCTTGATGCTGCGCCCACCATGTTGCCCCTTGGCTCTACACCTCCGCCTCCATGCCCCGGCCCGTAGCCGCGGACTGCGAGCGCCGCTGCTCAGGCGCCGCACCCTCGTCACCCTCGTCACCCTCGCCATCGAGACGTCGTGCGACGACACGGCCGTGGCCGTCCTCTCGCGGTCGCGCGCCACGGGCCGCACCGCGCTGCTCTTCAACGAGCGCGTCTCGTCGGACAACCGCGCCTTCCGGGGCGTCAACCCGGCCGCCGCCGTGCAGGCCCACAACGCGTCGCTCGCGCCCCTCGTGCGCCGTGCCCTCGCGGCCCTGCCTGACGCGGCGAGCACCACCACCACCACCACCGGGGCGGCGAGGGGCGCGGCGGTGCCCGACTTCGTGTCCGTGACGCGCGGGCCCGGCATCACGGCCAACCTGGCCGTCGGGCTCAACATGGCCAAGGGCCTGGCCGTGGCGTGGGACGTGCCCCTGCTGGGCGTCCACCACATGCAGGCGCACGCCCTGACGCCCCGCCTCGCGCGCGCCCTGGGCATGCGCATGGGCGGCGAGGGCAGCAGCTCGCGACCTGCTGCGGAGCCGCAGATGGCGGGTGGCCCCGAGTTTCCCTTTCTGTCGCTGCTCGTCTCGGGCGGCCACACGCAGCTCGTGCACTCGGCCTCGCTCACCGACCACCGCGTCGTCGCCACCACGGGCGACATCGCCGTCGGCAACCTCCTCGACCAGACGGCGCGCGTCATCCTCCCGCCCGACGTGCTCGCCGCCAGCCCCGACGTCATGTACGGCCGCCTGCTCGAGGCCTTTGCCTTTCCGCCCTCGTCGCCCTCGGCCGGCCCAGGCGGCGACGACGACGGCGTCCGGGCGCAGCACGAGGCCTTCTTCCAGCCCGCGCTCTCGCGCCGCCAGGAGATGGTCGATGTGCCCTCGGGATACGGCTGGACCGTGCCGCTGCCCTTTCGCAACTCGCGCCGCCTCGCCTACTCCTTCAGCAGCATCCACTCGCACGTCCACAGCCTCGCCGCCGCGAGCCCGTCCATGCCCCTCGATGAGCGCCGCGCCCTCGCCAGGCACACCCTCCGCGCCGCTTTCCAGCACCTTGCCTCGCGGCTGTGCCTGGCATTGACCGACGAGCCCGCGCTGCTTCCCGCTGCGCACACGCTCGTCGTTGCCGGCGGCGTCGCTTCGAACCGCTTCCTGGCTTACGTTCTGCGGTCCACGCTCGCCGCCCGCGGCTTTCCGGATGTCGACATCATCGCGCCGCCCGTCGCGCTGTGCACCGACAATGCCGCCATGATTGCTTGGGCGGGCATGGAGATGTTCGACGCCGGCTGGCGGAGCGAGCTGTCGGTACTGCCCATCGGGCGCTGGTCCATGGACCCTACGCTTGGAGAGGGCATGCTCGGCGTCAAGGGCTGGTTGAGGAGTGAGCAAGGCAGACATGAATGACTATGATACCCCGACGATAGAATAGTGTATACTACTTGCCGTATATATGTCAAAGCCCCATAGATGGGCGCTGTACACATTCCTGTAATATCATTTTACCGCTTGGACATGTATACATGCGCGGGCGAGCAATCGGTTCACGGGCAGACACTGCGATAAACACAGGTCCTGGGGCGCTCTGGAAGAGGAAATGCCTTGTTCGTTTGTTGTACAAAATACATTGACCACAACATCGCAGCATCTCCAGCCGCGGCTTCGTCCCGTCTACTGCGTCTCCCCCGGCAACCCTTCCATATCGTACCTTGACCAGCACACCGCGCGTCTTCATGCCTAGGCCAAGTCGCTCGTGACGTTGGTGAATTCGCCCTTCTCCAACTTGGTCCTCCAGAAGATGGGGTTCGTGTCGCTGAAGCCGTGCTTGACCCAGCCCTCCTCCTTGACGTGGTACAGGTTGATGAAGCCACCCGAGTAGGCGTCTCGGTGCGTGGCCGCCAGGATGCTGCGCCGTCCCAGCTCGAGCGCGTCCTCGACGGTCAGGTCGTAGTTGTACTCGGCGTCGAGCACGCCGTAGGCGAAAGTCTGACCGCTGCCCACGCAGAACAGGTTGCCAGCCAGGCGCGTGCCGTCGCTGTCGACATAGTACAGCGCCGGGCCCTCCTCCTTGGTCACGCCGGCGCACATGGTGCCCATGCTGAGGCCCATGCCCTTGTAGGAGTAGACGAGGTTGGCAAGGATCTTGCTGGCGGCGGCGACGCTGATGCGGCGCTTGTGACGCAGCTCGTGCAGTCGGCACTGCATGCCTAGCCACGCGAGCCAGTACTGACAGTCGGCGGCGCCACCGGCCATGGTGCCGAGCAGGACGCTGTTGATCTCAATCACCTTCTTGACCGTCTGCGAGGCGATCCAGTTGCCCGCCGTGGCTCGCGAGTCGGTGGCCACGATGATGCCGCCCTGGAAGCGAAAAGCCAGTGTCGTGGTGCCGTGGGCGATCTTGATGGGGCAGTCGGGGTTTGCGCGGTCGTCGGTCGCGGCGCGGAGCCAGGAAGAGGGCTATTGAGCAAGGAAGAGTCTCATGTCAGTCGAAGGGTCCGTCTGTGTGGGCTCAATGTCCTTTTCGTCGAATGGACAAGGCCGGGACGTATACTGACCTGGGCAATCGGAGGCATGGCAAAGTTGCCCGCGAGGCTCGACGCCGGGTTCATCAGGTCCTGCGACGCATCCTCAAAAGACTCGTTCTGCTCGTACGCCGGCCGGCCGTATCTCGCCACGAGAGTGTCCATGTTGCGCGGGAGAGGGAGTGTGGTTCTGTCGGAAGGCTCCGTAAGCCAGAGGAGAAGCTGCCTGCTGGCCCCCCGTGAATCGGAAGATCAGAGGAGAGGATGAGCGATACTTTGGTGCGACAGAGACTGCGTTTGGGCTTCGGGTAGAGAGATGGTGGTGCAGTCCCTCCCGTGGATGTGGTGAGCTTGCGGTTGTTGGCGTTGACGTTGGCACAAGGTCAGGCAGCTCCGGGCGCGTCACCAGCTGCGAGCGAGGCTGCAGCCCGATGAGGTAAGCCAGCAGGTACGTACCTCCAGCCGCTGCTCTCGGGGACTTGGACCCACTCACCCTTGCTGCCGTGTCACCTGACGGGCTTAGGTGCGTCAGAGGCCCAAAGGCGATGGCTCATCAGTTGAATATACTGCCCCGTCAAAAGACTGACAGCATGATTGTTCAAATAAATGATTGCTAGACCAAGTGGAGAAGAAACAATACTCAAATAGGATATCGAAAGCTAACAGAAAGGCTGCAATTTTCACCCTCCTCCCACCCGCAATCATTACACCAGAGCTGCAGCCATCTCCTATCCGCCACACCCACACCATGGCGACAACCAGAGCTTCGAAATTCCAGGACCAAAGGACTTGAACACGAGGTGACGGGAACGCAAACAAGTAAATCATGCTAAGGGGCGCCAGAAAGCCAGCAACGATGGCGGTAGCGATATCCAGAACGGTCCCACGAGAGTCATGCTGCCTTGTGACCGCGCGTTTCCGGGTGCCAAGCTTCCTATGGGTTTGGCGTCGGCTCTCTGCTGTTGCGTCCCCCTTCACGCTTGCTCAAGAAGCTGCGCCGGAGGTGCGACTTTGGCGAGTCCGGTGCGCTCGACTCTGCGTGCTGGAAGCTGCTCTTGACCGTCACGGTGCCTTCGCCGATGGTCAGCGCCTTGGGCGCAGCAGTCCCTGACTCGTCCACGAAATAGACGTGCTCGCCTAGATCATCGTGACGCATGAAGTGGTCGCCCTTCACTTCAATTTTGAACTGGGCGTCCGAGGTGCACCTCGTCGTAAAAGTTTCGTTGAAGCTCCATTGCGAGCTCGACGACTTGAAATGCTTAGTCTTGCCGATGGATTTCTCCTTTGAAGACATCTGGGAGACCATGATGAAGAGGTCAGTCGACGCCGGGTAGCCCGACGCGCCAATCACCGTAAAGGTCGCCGTACCAACTGGGCCGCCCGGCATAGTACTGTGTGTCGAGGCTGCGATGCTCTTAGTTCGGTTATGGCCGGGAGAGTCGTTGACACGAGCAGCGGGCTGCTCAATCGCGGGAATAGGTGGGCCCTCGGACAGACCCGTCGACCGTCTGAGGCCGCCGCCTACAGGAGCTTCGGTGCCGTTGCTCGTAACGACGGGCTCGTCCATCGCATCATGCAGCGAGCCGTTGGCTTCCTTGCCATCCTTTTTGCCGCTGCGGATGCCACGCCGCAGGAACGAGGCTCCTTTGCCGACGCCATGGCCGACCGCCCCGGCCACGGCGGCACCGCCCTTGATGGGGGCTCCCGCAACGCCAGTGACCACCTTGCCGGGAGCGGCAAACGTCCCTGAAAAGGTCGATGAGCCTTGCATAGTCCGCGTCACGTAGTCCGGCCGGAAGAGCATTCGGATCCGTATGCTGCCCGACTTGCCATCCAGAATATAGCGAGACTCGGACGGCTTGAAAGGATCAAGCGGCTCCAGGTTGATTGTGGCGGCTCCTAGAAAGTCAGGCTTGTCGGCAAAGTCGTAGTCGTAGACGTTGACGACGAAGTTGGCCCCGGTTCGCGACGGCACGTTGACCTCGAAGAACTCATTCCAAGCCGGCGAGAGCGTCTTCTTCTGCACCTTTGTCTTGTATACTTCATGGCCGTTCAGCTCGAACTTGCAGTACGGATCGCTCTTCCCGTTCCTGTCGGCAGATGGCAAGTCTGTGGCGTCCAGCACGTCCACTCGGAGCTTGCCCATGTTGTTGATGCTCTCACTCGGGTCCAGCGCCATCCGGATGGGTAGATACTTCAAGCTAACCTTTACCCAGCCACCTTTGCCATCTTCGCCTCTCAGTTTGAGAGTAGTAGGGTTGTTCTATGAATCCTAGTCAGTAAAGCGTAAGTGGCATGCGCGTCGCGCCGCGTAAACATACCAGACACTGCTTCAAGGTCTCCAGGGTATTGCCGGTCAGCTGTGCGATGGTGTGGTCATTGTCATCGCCCTTCTTGCGCGCCTTGAGCGTCAGCCGAGACACGTCCAGTTCGCGAATGACGCAATCGCCAATCTCGTCAAACTTGTGCAATCTCGTCGACGTGGTCGATGAGACGTAGGAAGCGTAAGCCATATCATCGACAAAGACTTCCAAGCGGCTATGGCCTTCGGGCATCTCCGCCTCCAGGAGTCGGAAAACGAGCAGCCCACTCTCGTGTTTGAGCAGCTCTTCAGGGCTGAGCCGGATCTTTGGGGGTCCGTGGCTCTCGACAGAGGGTCTGCCAGAGGTTGACGACGAACTTGTTCTTGGCTGCTCTTCGCCGTTCTTGAGGCTGGCGTTGAACTTGCCGGCCTGTGAGGCACGGTCGACGGATGTTCTGGGCTGGTCAATACTCTTCTTGACTTCGCCGTCCTTCAGCTCCTCCGCCTTCTCCTCACCAGCCTCTTCCTCCTCCTCTTCCTCCGGATCTGCGATGTTGAGGCAGGGGTAGAAGGAGGTGGTGTACGTCAAGGTTCCCTTTGCGAGACCTTTGCCATGTAAACGAAGGCCTTCCTCTCTGACCTGCTTCTTGTCGTTGACGAGATACTCGCCAGTGTCGCCCTGATGTACATAATCGCCGGCAAACACCTCTATCAAGCCGAGGCTACGATCCTTGCCCATCTTTTCGGCATCCATGACCTCAAGGGTGAGCTTGTCACGGGGGGAGTGGACAGGAACGTAGAGCACTTCGTCCCACTCCGGATTCAAGTCATTCTTGAAAGTAACCGTCCGAGCCTTGTCGATTCCAGACAAGAGCACTCGGACATACGGGTCCGATTTCCCGAAAGCTTCAAAGTTGCGCAGGTCGGTCGCTTGCTTGAAGTGGAAGCGCATGACGCCAATGGGTGTCATGTAGCCTCCAGTCCCAGCCACGCCAGAGATGGCGACAGGTCTCCACTGCGCCATCATCTTGACACGGCCAGTATGGGCTCCAGACAGCTGGTACCACTCCTTGCCCTGCTCCATGCAGTCCATGATTTCATCAAGCTTGATTTGATACTTGCCAAGGACCTGGTCCCCCGTGAGGTCTCGTTCGTCTTTGATGGTGACACCAAGCTTGGCCTTCTTGCGATCGGTGATGAGAATTTCCTTTGATCCATTGTCCCAGATGGGGTTGTTTGTGCGCTTGAGCTTCTTCGTTTGGTGCACTGTCTTGCCGTTGAGAAACATGACGGCGTACGGATTGAGTTGGCCGACCAGGCTCTTTGTGCCATCCAGATCTTTGGCCTGCTCCACGGTGAAACGCAGGATGCCCTGATTCGAGGGCGGTGCGGGCTCCTGTTTTCCATCAGGACCCTTCTCACCCTCAAGTATCGGAAAGAAGCGGAGATCGCAAGACACTACACCGCGGGCCTTGCCGTCAGCAAAGACCTCGAGGCGCTGGTTCTCATGGACATTGAGCTCTTCAAGGTCCTCAAGGCGGAAAGAGGCCACGCCCAGTTCCTTGTCGTTGCGGAACTCATTCTTGTCAAACACTTGGATGTCTAGCGAATCGTTGAACGATGTCATGATGAGATGGTGCGTCTCGTTCCATCTTGGGTTGGCATTATCGTCAATCGCCTTGGTTCTGGCGAGTTCCTGGCGTCGGCTGAAGCTGATGGACGCATACGGATCGACGGTTCCGGCAAAGTTGTCGGTATTCTTCAGTCCTTGTGCTCCATGCAGAGTCAAGGCGAGCACACCAACGGCCTGGTCGACAGGGGTGCCGGCGAGCATCTTGGCGACCTCGATGGGGAAGACATTTGGCGCGTACATCATTGGCGCCAGGTTGCCATGGATCTGCTCTAGAATGAAGGTTTCCAGCCCAGGAATGAAGTTGATGTCAAATCCAAAGCTGTCCCCACCAAGCGGCTTGCAAACATAGTCGATGGTAGGCCGTTCGAGAAAGCACATTTCGACCCTGTCGACATGAGGGAACGGAATCTGCAGCTTAATCTTGAGTCGCATGATGCCCGAGAAGGCCATGTCTTCAACAATGACATCGAGGCCTTTGCTGATCATGGCCTTGCCAATGCGGATTTCCAAAACCACCTTGGGGTTAATCTTGCTCTTGATTTGGCGAGACGTCATATCAGCCGTATCATTCGGGGTGAAGCTGAACTTCCAGTCCATCATGACGATGTCGTCTTCCGACCTGGGGTAGGTCTTGACATGCTCCATTCGTGGGGGCTTTGAGCCGAGAGTAAAGGTCTTGAGCTTCAAGCTATCGAGAAAGGCCGGTGTAGCCGAGCTGAGAACCTGATCAACAGAGTTGATGATGGTCTGAGCAAGCACAGGCTGGTAAATCGGCCAAAACTTGAGCATGAAGGAATTTATCCACTCCAATGATTCATTGTCGGTATCCAGCTTCTTGAGAGCCAACTCTCTGGTGATGTCGTCGCGGAAATTGCGTCGCACACGTCGCAACGAGGTTCGGTAGTAGGTGGCGCAGATGGCCATGATGATCATGACCCAACCAAGACCACCGCCAAGGACGGCGACGAGCCACGACGAAATGCAGCTAAAGATGACCAGGCCGGTATTGTGATACCAATCTACGCACGTGTCAGACCTTGATCGGATGGGATCCTGCCAATGGGAAACGTACCTCCATAGAGAGTATCCGGAAGCTTTCCCTCGACCCAAGTGGCGTGGTCCAGCAAGCTCTCCCCCTCCAATGCGCTCCCTGGCGGCCATCCTAATTTGGGTGTCCAGCCTGTACGGGAGAACTCAGCTTCTTTTGCCTCTGGACCCACGCCGTCGGCCAGAGGTTTGCCATCCGCGTCTGTTGCTACATCGAGCACGCCGGCCTTGCTCGGTTCGGGCAGGTCCTCAACTGGCCCGGTGCCGTCGTCTTGGTCGGTGATGATTGCGGCGCCTTTGGCACGCCTGCTGTGCTGGAGCTCGGGCGTAATAGCCTGCGTCGAAGTCCAATCTTAGTACGTGTTTGGGTCTCACGATAGAGTGCCAAGATCTACTTACCGCTTGCGCCTGAGCTCGCTTCTGCTCCAAGGTGGCATCTGGGTCGAAGGAAAAGGCGGGGATGCCGGCATTCTTGGACTGCTCGACGAGTTCCTTTTGGGCATCGTCGGCCGTGACGTTGCTCTCTGGGTTTTCGGCAGCCTCAATGACCCCCTGGGCCTTGAGCTCGTGCGCGCCTTTAGCAGACATGTCGCCCGCAACGGCGATGGGCCGACGAATCTGCACTCGGTCTGGTAGTATGGGCTGGCGTGGGTTGGCGGTGCAGCAAGCTGCCTCAGAGCTCGGGTGTTGGGTGGGTAGGGGCTGTGCGATGGCGCGGTTCGCACGCGCTTGTCAACGATCGACGGATTCGAGCTTCAACGGCGCGCCGCGACAGCCAGAGCGTTGGGTAGCAATGGCGAAAAGAGAGCCGGAGGGACAGCCGTATGGACTATGATTGACGCTGGGCGAGATATGGCAATGAAGGTGGTGTCCGTAGCTCGAACCAAACTCGGAAGCAGATGCACGGTGGTCGAGGCTGGGCGAACTACCAACAGCTAGCTCCACGGCAGCCGGCGAGAGTGAGAGATGCCGAGGGCGAGGCTTAGCACGATGTCGAGAACGGATGGACCAAGAGATGTCTGTGGATGGGCTGGGTGGGGACCAGAGGACGTGATGGTGGTGCTGGGCTGAGCTGAGCAGGCAGACAGTCCAACATGAATTGGAGGCAGGAAGAGCCTGCAAGAGAGTGAAAGCAAGAGCTATCCCGAGGCACCTGCTTTGCTCGCCAACGGGTCTGCCTGCTGCTGCAACCTGGGTGCGGCACTGCTGTAGTACTCGTACAAACTACCCGCCCAGCGTGATTCAGCTCCCATCCAATCCGGGCGTGCCATTGGCGAGCTGCTGCCGCTGCCCTGCACTGCTGAATGACGACGTAATGGGGGTCCCCGGTCTGCCTTGGTAGTGCAGCGCCCGCTCCGCCTGGTTGGCTGGGCTCGGCGCTGGCCGCCCGAGACGGGATCTTTAGCTGTAGCCGCCCTGCGGGGGCAGTTCCCAGTTGCCAGCTCCCAGCTCGCACACTCTCGCGCCGTCCTTTCCAGCTTGAGCTAAGTAGCCCACCCCGAGGCGGGGAGGCACCGCGCCTCATCAACTCAATCATCGTGGGCAGATCGCTTGAGTGGAGATGGCCGGCCCCTGGGTAGACCCGCCGGCGGATCCTTGCAAGCGTCCGGTGGACCTGAGCTGCAGATTCCGCGTGCTACTGCCCGGCTGATGTAACAAACAATGCGCTCATTGAAGGCATCAAATGCTCGTAGCTGCTAGAGGCATCTGTTTTGTCGTCGCAAAGACTCTCGCGTCGCTGTGCCGTGCGCTAAGCGCGACGTCAGAAAACATCGTCTCGGCCGAAGAAGGCTTGCGTGTGCTTGGAGAATTCGAAGCTCATAGCGACAGGCAGTCTTTGTCAGTCCATTGGACCTGGCCGAGGTATCGTCGGCTGCGACCGGCGACCACCAAAACCTGACCCACCCACGACTGCCGAGCACAGCTTCGCGGCGGCGACTGCACCGATTTTTGTCGTCTGCCGTAGCTTACGTACGAAGTCATTGAAGAAAATGCTGTTACGCCATACAAGGAGAGTTGAGCATCTCGTACAATGACCACAATGTAAGCCTCGAGGCTTCTCCTATCGAAAGAGACTGACTGTGGTATCAACCGTGGCTCGCTTCTTGCGGCGTCTGCCCTCTACCTCCTGAATGAACCCTCGCCCTGAACGCCTTTTGTTTGCATCACTTGCTCTGATTACGCACCAACAAATTATAGACCTTGCCGTGTGACGTCCGGCAGGTCCAGCATGCCTGCCAAAGTATCATGCCGTAGACGCCTTATACGTACTTCAAAACGCACAGAGATGATTGACATGCCGTCCTTAAAACGCTAGAATCCAAATCCATCATGCTGGTGAACAGGACAACGTCCCGGATGATTGACAAACCAAGCAGAAATGCAGGAGCGGTGAAACCGGCAAAGGCACTCTAGTCGAGCCATGGGTAAGCTGACAGTAAATTCCTCGAGGCATATCGTGCACTCGGCGTCGTCGATGCAGTCCTTTTCCGTCGCGATGTAGGTATACATGCCCGTCCGTCGCGGGGTCGGCGGAAGTGTCGTATCCTCGTTCCCATTTCGAGGGCTGCCGTACGTGCTGTGCGACTGGATGCACGTGGCAATGTGCGCTTCCCGATGAGCCTCGAAGCCTGGAAGCTCTCGTGATGGCAGCTCTCGATGACAGATTGGGCACTCGTCCTCTTCGGCGATTTGGGGAGGAGGTGGCAAAGCCCGGTGTCGTGAAGATGACGCGTGGTCTCCGAACGAGCTGTGCCGATGTCGTCGGGGAGAGGAGGACGTGCTGGGTGGCCCTGCGGCCAGGAGACGATTGAGAGGGGACTGATATGTAGTGCTGACTCGACGCTGAGAAGCCGAGTCTCCGTCTGACCCGTGTGCTTGAGGACCCTGATCGAAAGAGTAAGCCCTAGACTGACGTCGGTTTGCCGGGACCAACTCACCATGGTGATGCTTCTCGATCTGGGAGAATAGTACTGGTAGACATTGCCGCCGCGACCGGCTGTCAGCACCGCCCCGTACCTGTTCGTAGGCGGCACATCTCCATATACGCTGCCGATACTATTCCGCAGTCTCTGATGAGAAGAGCGAGGAGATGCACTTGCAGGCGGGGTTGGGCTCTGCGGAGGCGCCGTGTTGGGGTCAGGCACGCATGGGTTGCAGAGTCGTACCCTCTCGCCGCCGGACGGCCCGTTGACATCAAAGTAGCCTGCTCCCAGCCCATCAAGAAGCAGGCTCGGAGGCATGGACATGTCGGACCCTGGTGGCCGCACGATGTACTGATGAGGTATTATGATGCGGTGCGGTGAGCACGAGTTGCATACCACCCGGCCGCATTTTCTACTTGATGTTAGCTGAGGAGGCCCAAAAATAGCTTGATAGCATGACGAACCTGCAGTGGTGCTTGCGCACGAAAAAGCTAAATTGCGCATGACAGATAGGACAGTAGGTGACCTCTGCATCAGGCTGCCACCTGGGAAGCGCGAATTCCATAGAGCCGCCGTCATCGCTTTGGGTTTGTGGTTGGCGCATGGTGCCACCCTCCGACGCATGAGCAACCGTGCGGCGGCCGCCGCCTTCTGATGTCGACTCCCCCGAGCGTTCGATAGCAGGGCGCTCTGACAAGCTCGAGGGCCCTGGCACGCTGACACCCTCGTGGGCCGTCCCGTGCGCCTGTATAGCGTGTTGCATAGCGCGTCGGGGATCATCATGAGGCTGCGAGCTGGCGGTGCCACTTTGCGAGGCGGTATCGTTGCCTCTCCCACTCATGGAAGATGTGCGAATGGGAAGGATTATAGGCTCGTTTCGTTCAGTCCCCGTTGCAGCGCCAGTTTCAGAGAAAGTCGTGAGGGCCGGCGGCGAATCATTCGACTCGTTTTGTTTAGTCTCCTGATCGGAGTGATCGTTCGTTGTTTGCTCTGTCGTGATAGCATGGCCACTGTCGATGGAGCGTTCGAGGGCATCTGCGTTGGCCTGACGAACGCCCGACGCCGCACTTGGGCCTGCTTCCGAAGTCCGCACTTCATGAGCAGCGTCCATACTCGACCTCCTTGCGAGAACATGGGATGGACAGTCAAAGTAGCGGGAGCACTCTCGGTCGTGGAACTCGATTGTTCGCCATCGACAAAGCGCCAGACTGAACTGCAGGGAGCTGCCGCTGGAGGATGAGCCCGTGGATCCCGAGTGTGCAGAACCGTCTGCGGCGCCCGGCTCGCCGACGGGGATGGGCCTCGGGTGGCGTGAAGGGCTGGCCATGTTAGGACATCAGGACCCCGAGTGTTTGCTGGCACGCCCTCGTCAGGGGCAAAAAATGAGTTATGTTGTTGCAGCCGCTTCGGTCGCTCCGCGTCGTCGTAGTGTAAAGGGACAGGTTCGCCACGAGTCTGGGGTCTGGATCAAGGGTCCTTTGGCGCCTCAGGTCTAAGCTTGGATCAGTTGTTGCCTCAGAAACTCAGCCTGCTAGAGCGGAGCAGAGCCACGAGGTTAGCTCAGCCACTTACCGTCCCTGATAGTCCAGTCATGGTCGAGGCCGCCAGCGGCAATAGTGCTAAAAGCTTCTTTGAAAGCCTTGAAGCGGGACGAAGTCGCCGAAGGTTCTGAGAGAACTTGGGAGGCACGCGATTACCCTTGCATCAAGTGAGACCAACAGCCTTATCCGACAGATGGCAGCTTATCGACAGCGGTGGCGCGAAGGTGGGCCTAGATTAGTCACCTGGACCCCAGCATCAGCAGACCGGGGTTTGGGTCTACTTTGCTTTACAGGTAATTACAAGCGCACCTCATACTTTCAAGGCATGGCCTAATCAAGCTCAGCTGAATGGAAGTCGTGCCAAAGGGGCTGGCTCACATGAGTATTCACCCTTCTCTCGCACATCTTATGCGCTTCGTCGTCTTGCCAGAATTCCTCTCAGCTTGGGAGCCTCGCCACGACATTATACTCGCAGACATGCCAGCGCCGGGCGCATTACGACACCAAAGGGCTTGGCCAACAACCCTGCCTTTTTGAAGCTAGTGTACAAGTACTTCAGTGGAGCGCAATCCGCAGCAACGCACATGCTCATCTCTTGTTTTCTCTCTCTCTCTCTCTCTCTCTCTCTTTTTAAATTCGGACGAACATGTAGAGGAATGTGCAAGCGTTTGATATAGCAAGGTCTGTAGCCTGATGGGCGCTATCATGAGCCGACGACATGACGCTTTCAATAGCAATGGATACTCAAGCTCGAAGCGTCCTATTCTCCGACCTCTCGGTCATCGGTCCAGTGAAGAAAAGACAGCATGGGCCAGTTCCAAGTTGTGTGCCTAATCTTCCTACCCCAAAAGTATAGCGGTATCCACATAATAAGCACGCCGGCAGATATTCCAGCCATGGCTCCATACGCATCCTGATAACCGCTCTTGTTGATCCAAGGATTCGTGTAGAACGACAGCAAGAAGCCAAATAGAGCTGTTTCTCAGGTCAATTTCTTGGGAACCAGGCGGCTGGGCAGGGAAGGCAATGGAGCTGCTCACATTTGAAACCAACCACAGTCAAGGTGATCTCGCCGGCAACAGGTCGATATGCGTCAATGACATACACCAGGCAAATGTTGGTCGCTTGTGTGATGGAGAAGTTTACTAATAGGTCCAGTCAGCACTCCCACCTTCAAGTCGGGCTCGAAAGATACTTACAAAGGCCAAGTCCGATGGTCGGGCATATCCAGTGGAGTCTGTGCTCGATGCCGACGCCAAAGAGGATAAGTGCTAATGGAGATGTGATGCAAGACAGCGCTATCGCCGGCAGCCGCATCTCAGGTTCGCGAATACCGCCGTTCCGCTTCGTCAGGTAATCGGCGACCTTGTCCCCAAGCTGCCCTCCGGCTGGGAGGCCAAGCAGCGATCCGATGACGGCCGAAAAGAAGCATAGACCAACTTGATAGGGCTGAAAGTGGTAAGCCTGCTGGAATGCTGGATCAACATTGGACGACACGGCCACAAGAAATCCAATGGTGGCGGACTGAACAAGTGCCGCCCAGAGAACAGGCGGGAGGAGGATCAGACCAAAGGGTCGAACCATCATCTTGAGCATGTTCTCGCTGGTCAAACGCCTGGTGAAAATTTTGAGAGACTGGACGTAGCTCCGTCTCTTGGCCGCCGGCTTTGTGGTCCGCTCAATGTCAGACTTTGATGAGCTATGGCATGCCAGCCCTTCAGCTGACGCGCAAGCTTCCTCCCCGGCGCGCCTCTCACGAGCATAGGCAGTCTCCGGGAAGGTGAAGATGGCCAGGAGCAGGACAAAGCCAACCAAGGCAGCGCCAACCTCGTAAATGACCCTCCAATCATGATCGATGGTGATGAGACCCGAGATGATTAAGCCAGCAGCGACACCGATGGAGAGAAAGCATGTGTAGGCGGACATGACGGTCCCTCTCTCATGCAAAAAGAACAAGTCAGCGATTGAAATAGGGGCAATGCTCTCGGCAGCGCCGGCTCCGAAGCCCATGAGGATGCGCGCCACCAGAAACCCGGCGTATGACTTGTCAAAGATGAGCCACACCGAAGTCACAAAGTAAATCAGATAGCTAAAGATGTAAACAGGTCGACGACCCCATTTGTTGGCCATGGGGACCCAGACGAGATTCCCCGTGCCCTGGAGCAGGGCCGTCGTGGTGAAGAAGTAGGAGACCTTGGGGATGGCAAAAGTCATGAGGGTGTTGTTGGCCATGGACTCGGGGAAGAAGTCCAAAGCCGTCTGCACGATGGCGATGGTTGGCCCCGCAGCGAGGAAGTTGCACATGGCCATGGCCGTGCAGAGGACTGTGGCGATGTAGTATTTTTGCCATCTTGGCCTAGACGCGCCTCATTAGCATTGCTATACAGCTCATTGCAGTGCGGGCAACGAGGAGGGGCCAGTACCAGTTCAAGGGATCGTTGGGGTCAGATGTCGGCGTAGGCACCAGGATGAGGGCGTTGGTATCGTGGTGCATAAGCCGCACGTTGCCCAAGGTCCTCTTGCGCCGCACCTCTTGGCCATGGTGCTCGACATTGGGGTCCAATGCCGCCGCGACGTTGACGGCCTCCTTGGACATGGTGGTGAGGACGACCCTGTTCGCCTATCAAGACGCGATGGATACGAAGCAACTTTCACTCGACAAGGTAGGGTCTCCGGGAACACATGGTGTCTTATATGTCAGGCAAAGCTTGGACGGGGGTGATGGTGGAAATGGGGGTCTCGCTGCTGGCTCATTAGATGCCGTCCTTGCTGTTCGCTACGGAGCGACCGCCCGTCACAGCCCAAAGCATTCTCTACCCGTAAAGCAAGCCGTCGCGTCTTGTGCGTCCTGAACCCATGAAGATTAGGAACGGCGACGGGCTAGGGGCCAAAGGGCCGTGTGCTGGCGGGCTGAGATGGGTGTCTAAGGTTCCGGTGGAGAGTTGGCAGCGTCGGGGCAGATCCAACGTCAGTTCAGACCCCAAAGATCCCTGTCCCATTGGGCTGACCGAGACAGCCGTCACGGGAGTTGCCAGTGATGAGGAGCGGGGGATGCCACAGCACGGCGCCGTGAGGTCGACGGAGAGGGAAAAGCAAGCAAAGGAAAAGTGAAGGTGACAGAACGAGCGCGTCAAGGGTTCGTTATAGAGCCGAGGCCGCCACCTGTGTACGGGCCATGCAGGCCGGTCCCAGGTCGGAAGAATTCGTCCGTCTGCAGATTACTGTGCATTGACTCTTTTTACTGAGTGGGTTGCAGTAAGCACGTTAAGGTTGGCTTGGAGCAAGGCGCCGCCCGCCCACTTGCGACGAGGGCGCGCGTCTGTTTGGCTGGCGACGGGCTTCCACTTCCAGCACGCCCATGCATACCGAGACTTGCAGCTTGGGGGACTTGATCCATCAAATGTCTTTTGCGCGATGGCGGCACGCTGGGACGGTGCTGCCCGCGTCCAGGCCTAGACACGAGGGCGTCGGGTGTGTGTGCGCCCCGAGGATCGGAATCATCGGACACGGACCCTGCCTGCATCTCGCTCCACGCGGACAAGTGCCGGCGACGGGGCTCTGCGCCTGGTCCCTGGGCCCCGGGGTCGATGCTGGCATGCTGGGTGCGACCTTGTACTTCGTATCTGCACGCCGGGTGCGCCAGAACACTGTCGTGGAACCGTTGCGCGTCTCGCGCGGGCTTCGTCCCTCTCGCCGTCTTCTTCCCACGTGCGGCGCACGCATACGCATACATACATGCGCATATTGCCTATCCGCCCCAACTCCGTCTCTCGACATCCTGGCCCCGTCCACCTTGGCCCTCCCCTCGACGCCCAGGTCCTAACTATTCCCCGAAGCGCGCCACCGGCTGGCTGTCCAGGCATGTCCATGTAAGCCCCAGGAACCTATCGAGCTCTCTGCTCCCTTGACGAGCCTCTTGCTTCTCCAACGCGGCATCGTCGACCTGCGTCCCCTCCGCGTCCCTTCCGCGTCCAAAGGGGTCTCGTCATGGTTGGGCCGTCCCTGTCACACGTCCTCGACCTTCCGCGGCCGGCTGCGCATGCCATCGGGCTTGACGCAACCCCGGAGTTCGCCCATCATGCCGCCATCTCTGCCGCCATTCCTCTCCCCGTCGCCGTTCCCGCCGCCCCCAGCTCCGCCTCTGCGGCTGCGTCCAACGCGGTGCCGTCCCAGGTCGATACTGCCTCGACGTCGACTGCGAAAAGCCATGCCGGCAACAACCTCTATGCGTGTCGCGACTGCGGACGCTCGTACTCTCGCCCGGAGCACCTCGTGAGACACGTCCAGACGCACACACTGGGCCGACGCTTCATCTGCGAGATATGCCAAAAGTCGTTTGCCCGCAAGGACCTCCTGCGCAGGCATGTGGCCAACCACGACAACGACACGCCTCAGAAGCGCCGCCGGACGGCAACGTCGCCTGGTGCTGGGCGAGTCACCCAGGCCTGCCGTCCCTGTGCTGTTGCCCGAGTCAAATGTGACGAGTCCAAGCCGTGTCGACGTTGTGTCAACCGTAGGCTTTCGTGCGTTGCCTCCGAGGCGGGATCGGCGGCGGCGATGCACCTGGTCCATCTCTCTGCGAACGCACACACTACCAGCGAGCCACCTCCCTCCTCCAAGCCCGCTGCTGGATCTGGAGAGTCTGTTGACTCCTCCTCCTCCCCGGCTTCCCACGGCCATGTAACATCTGCACCTGGTGGCTCTCTTTCAGGCCAAGACGTCACCACCACCACCAGAACCACGCCCTTGTCGCACACGCCCTTGTCGCAATCGACGTCTTATAAGCCCGAGGACAGCCATCTACCAACGCCGGATGCAGCTGCCGACCAAGGTACGACCTGCTCTTGACACTACCCTCGCTAACCTCATATTGACCGATCCGGCACAGCCATCGTTGATGCCTTTCCTCAGTCCTATGGAGGCCCGAGCTCCATACCCAACGTCATCATGGATATGGATCGAACTCCCTTCTTCGATTTCTTGCGAGACGTCCTGTACGAACAGCCCTTTGACGAAGCGAGGCTGCCCGAGTCTCAAGGCCTCGCTGTTCTCGACTTTTGTGATAACGCCAACCTGGAGCTCACAGACATGGACTTTGGTCTTTTGGACATCTGGAACTTGGACGGCATGGCGGAAGGCACGCTGCCGATACAGGATATTGCCTCTCAGTCGGCGAATTCGGCTGAGATGTCCCAAATGCGGCAGAGCCTGGTTCAGGCTTGGACCGAGTCGCCGTGGCGCTGGGATCCTAACACCAATGACACGGGTTACAGGGAGCAAGGATTCCTTCCCATTTCCGTCAACGACACTTCCAGCGCGCACTTCCAGGAGAGCCACAAGCGCCTCGACAGAGTAGTGACGGAGAAACTGGAGCAGCCTGCCAGGGACCGCATCTTGGCCATTGTCCTATCCACATGCCGACAAAATGCCACGACTATTCGCGTGGCGGCATCGTTCCCAACCGTCGAAGTGATGGACACCTTGGTGCACATCTTTCTCGCTGCCCAAGTCTGCCAGGTAGATGAATGGATTCATTTTCCGACGTTCAAGCTGAATGAGCAGTGGCCTGAATGGCTAGCAATGGCGGCTGCGATGGGAGGAGGGCTGACGCCGGTTCCCACGCTCCGCAAGTTTGGCTTCGCTCTACAGGAAGCTGTCCGTGAGTGGCTCCTTAGTTGACGTGTCCCTGGCTCGTGTGCTTACGTTTGGCCTATCAGGAGTTACGATACCGGAACGGGTACGATCTTTGCAACGACTGTTGGAAGCCGGACACGCAGCTAACTTTGTACAAGTTTGAAGAGAACAACACGGCCATCCAGAGACTTGGCCTTGTTCAATCACTAATCTTGGTTCAAGATCTTGGCCTGTGGTGCGGGAACCGTCGAAAAATGGAGATTGCCGAGTGTCATCTTGTCATCCCGGTAACGGTAAGGGATATTCACAGGTCCCCTCTTCAGCCTGAGCTAATTTTCTCCAGATGATGCGTTATCGCGGCAAGTTCCAGCGGTCGAAATACCCTAGCATCACGGTTGCTCCAACAGACGAAGGAGAGCTTCTTGAACAGAAGTGGAGGTCGTGGGTGGAGAGGGAGCAATGGAAACGGTTTGTCCTACGCCGAGGTGTTCAACTACACGAGCTGACGGGAGCAATTCTAGGCTGGTGTTTCACTGTTACGTTCGGGAGGCCCAAATATCCATGACGACCTTGACCAACCCGTGCCTGGCCTACTCTGAGCTGACTCTCCCGCTGCCAGAGTCGCGGGAGCTCTGGTTTGCCAAGAATGCAGTCGAGTGGAAAGCTCGGTACTTGGAGAGGAGTGCCGGGCAGAGCAAGAGACCGCCTTCGGTGGGGGACCTGTTCCACGACGTCCACCTGCTGACGCAAAACCACATGCGGCTGGACGTGCAATACTCAATATCCATCTTCTTGCACGGCTTTTGGGCACTGGTGCTGGAGTATCGACAGCTGAGCTCTGTCCATAAAACTCGCTCCTACGCCAATAGCTTGGGTGGAAACCCTATATCGCTGCTGAGCTCCCGCCACCAGGAGCTCGTCAAGGACCTCCAAAGCTTTCAGCTCATTGCATCAGGGTGGCGAGACATGTCAGCGCGGGAGCACCTGCTTCTCAACCTGCTGATGATGAATCTCCACGTCTCCCTGGACGATATGCAGCTCTTCTCAGGCAAAGAAGGCGAGGACCAGGCCCGCCGGATATACCCCGTGCTGCAGCAGTGGGCGACGAGCTCAGAATCTCGGTCCGCGGTGTGGTGCGCCGCGCAGATCCTGCGATATGCCAGCTTCTTCCCGCAGGACCACCTCAAGGACTTTTATGTAGTCGCTGTCCACCACGCAGCGCTCACGCTGTGGACGTACGGCGTCGTGGTGCGTGCCAATAGGCGACAGCATATAGCGACGCAGTACCCGGCGGAGCCCGTGTACCTGGACGGAACCGACTCCATTGCGATACAAAGGTTCATCAGTCTCGATCAAGGACGGCCATTCATCAAGGGGACGGCGAGTCGGAGCGGCCTGCCGGACGCGTCGCTGCATGATCCACGGACGTGCATGGAGATTGCCCAGGACATTCTGCGGTCCAACTGCTCGCGCAGGCTGGACATGCCACCTCTCGTCGAGAATCTTTGTCAGATCATTCGGCAGTTGGGCAATGCGGCGTGGGCGGTTGGACTGGGGTGATGCGGTGGATGCCAGAGCCGCAAGCAAGACCAGGCGCCTTGGTCGAGGAATTCAAAGGACGAAGGGAGCATATGTTTGGAAAGTGTTGCTAGGCATCATGTCCAAAGCGCACGCAATATACGAGGAAGGACGCCCATTACACTTCATGTTCTTTCGTCGCGTCACCTGTAGATTCACTCCCGCAAGCACGCGAATAGATGAAAGCCCACGTGTAAGCCACTTCAACATTCATCGAGCAAGCTCGCCTGCATCAAGTAAGATGCCAAAAAAAAACCGTGAATGTTTCCGAGGCTCTAAGCCACCAGTCAGGGGCCTTTGCTTTGGCCAGCTGGGGCCGGAGAGGCAGCCGACGGGCCCTGCGAGCCCCACTGCCTCTTCGCCGAGTCGCCGACGCTGCCGGCAGCGGCGACGTACTGTACTGGTGCTCGCCACCTGCCTCGGACTCACGTTTGCGCGGAGTCTCATTGCCTGCAAAATACATGGCCCGGTCCTGATTTTCTTCTCTCCCTCTCCGTCCCTCACCCGCCTTCCCTCTTCGCCGCCTGGCTCTCCCGTTGCTGCGACTAGCCGGGGCCCGCAATGGACTTTACAGCCAGCTCCATGCGGTGGCCGACGGCGCCGGTGCTCATCACCACCACGGCGCTCGCGACGGCCTCGCTGCTGCTGGTGCTCGCGGGGGCGACGCTCTGGCCTCGTAGGCAAAAGGTGCTGCGCGGACCGCTGCGGACAGTCCTCTCGCAGGCGTCGCCCGCGGAACTCGGCGCCCTCGTGTATCAGCCAGATGAGTTCCCGGGCGCGCGGGACGTGGACACGCCGGTACGTTGCACTCGAGAACGGACAGTGTTTTTTATCCTCGGAACAGGCGCTGACGTATGAAACCCTGGCAGTATGGCTCGGTGCGTGTGTACGAGTTTGGGCCCGAGGACGGCCAAAAGGTGCTCTTTGTGCACGGCATCAGCACGTCGTGCATCACCCTCACTCGTATTGCGCACGCCCTCGTCGAGCGCGGCTGTCGCGTCATGCTATACGTACATGCTCACCGCCACGCTTCCATCTTGAAAAGGAGCCGTCTGCTGACCGTCGACAGGACCTCTTTGGCCGTGGCTTCTCAGACGGCGTCGGCGACCTCCCCCACGACGAGCGCCTCTACGTTTCGCAGATGCTCTGCGTCTTGGCCTCGAGCCCTCTCTCGTGGACGGGCAGCAACGCCATGCGCCTCGTCGGCTACTCGCTGGGCGGCGGCATCGCCGTGCACTTTGCAAACGCCTTCCCCCACCTCGTCTCGTCGCTCGTGCTGCTCGCGCCCGCGGGGCTCATCCGCGCCGAGAGCTTCGGCGCCGTGACGCGCTTCATCTTCTCGTCGGGCATCGTCCCCGAGCGCATCCTCGCGCGCATCACCGGCCGCCGCCTGCAGAGACCCATCGCCGCATCCCGCCGCTCGCCCGACTCGGCCGCTGCCATAGTCGCGGCGGCCGCCTCCGAGGCCACGGATCTGCGGCCCGGCGCCGGCAAGCCCACGCCGCTCGAGGACCGCGTGCTCGAGTACGTGCGCTGGATGGTGGTCAACCACGAGGGCTTTGTCCCGGCCTTTATGTCGTGCGTCCGGTTTGCGCCCCTGACCGATCAGCATGAGAGCTGGCGCAAGCTGGCCAAGCGCCAGCCCGGCACCACAGCCGTGTTGCTCGCCGAGACGGACGAGATCATCGACGCCCGGGCCTACGCGCGCGAGGGCCTGCCCCTGGCTGGTGGCGAGGCCAACGTCGTATGGAGGGTCCTCCCGGGGAGCCACGACTTTGTCATGACGCACGTGGAGCCCATCATGTCTGAGCTGGATCGACTCTGGGACATGGAGAAGCGTTCTTAGGCTAAATTACCGCCACTGCTACGCTGAAAAGGAGCTGCAGGCTGTGTTATTTTCATTCATTTGCTATAGGCAGATGTCGACGAGTGGAGCCGGAGTTTTCCAAGCGCTTGCCTTTTGCGCAGTGATTAAAATAGAGTGTAGATGGTTTTGAAGATGAATGCCGGAGATGCTTCGCAATGTGACCCATGATATGCGAGTTCCGTCTAGTTGTACATGTCCTTTACCGGTCCAAGGCTTGACTCTGGCACTGTTATTTGAGGGTTAGTAAAGCGGTGCGTACGACGGGTGAGGATAAAGTCATGAAGGACTCACCATCTGCCAGTACACGCCCCTCTGTCTCAGCAGGTCGGAGTGGTTCCCCTTCTCCAGCAGCTTGCCCTCGCCGAGGACGAAGATGACGTCGGCGTTCTGCACCGTGGCGAGCCGATGCGCCACGACGAGCATGGTGCGGCCCTGGCCGGCGCGCTCAAACGCGGCCTGGACGAGGCGCTCGCTCTCCGAGTCGAGCGAGCTGGTGGCCTCGTCGAGCAGCAGCACGTCCGGGTTGCGGATGAGGGCGCGGGCGATGGCGACGCGCTGCTTCTGGCCGCCCGAGAGGGTGACGCCCTTGGAGCCGATGTTGGTGCCGTAGCCGTCGGGTAGCGAGACGATGAAGTCGTGGATGGAGGCGTCGCGGCAGGCCTGATGCAGCTGGGCGTCGGTGATGGCGGTGTCGTCGACACCGAGGAGGATGTTTTCCCGGAGAGTGCCTGGGCGGGTGTTAGCAGAGAATCGGGCAAGACCTGGTGAAGGCTGAGCGTCCAAGTTTCTCACCTTGGAAGAGTGTAGCTTCTTGGGCAACGAGGGAGAGGTGTTTTCGGTATGCGTAGAGGTTGATGTCGGCAATATCCTTGCCATTGCACAAGATGCGGCCCTTGTCGAGGTCATAGAATCTGCATCAACGTTAGCATCAATCCACTCCCGCCCAAGAATCAGACTTCCGAGAGGCAAGAGACTGACCTCTCGACGAGCGAAACAATGCTCGTTTTGCCACAGCCAGAGGCGCCGACGAGGGCCGCAAACTGCCCCTTTTCGATGGTGAGGCTGAGCCCCTGGAACACGGGCACGTCGCGTGTTGGATACGTAAAGTGAATGTTGTCCAGCTCGATGCTCATGCCGCCCTGGGCACCGGGGATCCCCTCCGTCCCCTCCACGGCGTCGCCGAGCCGCGACTCGCGCAGTTCGAGGATGCGGTTCGACGCGGCCGTGACCTGCGCGGCATTGGGCCCGAAGCTGAGTCCCTGGCCGGCCGCCTCGCCCGACTGGACCGCCGCCATGAAGCACACGAAGAAGTTGATGGGCTGATACTCGCCGTCGGCCAGCAGCCGGCCGCCGTAGTAGAAGATGAGCGCCTGGCAGGCCATGGTGACGCTGTCCGAGAAGGCAAACAAGAGGCTCACCCAGCGAGCCTTCTTGAAGGCCGTCGCGACGTGGCCGCGGCACAGGCGGTCGAAGCGCTCGCATATCGGGCCCTCGAGCGTCAGCGACGTGACGGTGCGGAACGCGCCGATGGACTCGGAGGCGAACTTTGAGCTCTCGGCAAAGACCTCGCTGTTCATCTTGTCAAACTCAATCTCGTACTTGAAGCGCCAGTACGTCGTCGCCACGCTCACGGGCATGACGATGCAAATGGCCACGAGCGCCAGCTTCCAGCCAAACGCCAGCGCGATGGCCATGGAGCCCGTCAGGTTGAAGATGGCAATGTAGACGCTGGCCATGTTGGCGCCCATGAGCTCCTCGAGCTTCTGCGGATCGCCCGATGCGCGCGCCGTCATGGTGCCCTGCGAATGGTCCTCGTCGTCGAAAAAGGCCGTCTTCTGGTGTACGATCGCCTCAAAGTACTGCGCCTGGTACTTGGCGCGGACCCTGGCCGCCATCTGCGTCGACACGGAGAAGCAGCCAAAGTAGGCGAGTCCCGTCCCTATGGCCAGCACCAGCCACATGAGCGACCAGAATTGGCTCTCGTGCTGCAGCTCTCGGCCCGTGAGCGCGAAGACGACGACAATGTGTCCAAACAGCCACGCCTGCAGCGGGATCGCGGCCCCTGCACACGCGCAGAAGAAGACGGTCAGCGCCATCAGGTACCAGTACGATCTCGACTCGTAGAAGAAGCGGCCGAAGCTGGCAAATATGTTGCGGGGCCTGGGCTTCGTCTCCGTCAGTATCGCCTCGCTCTCGGCCTCGGAGCGGCTCTTTTTGCGCTCAAGTGACGACGACGAGGTGTCGACTTTCTCGGCGCCGACGTCGTGGGCGTCGCTCGCCGCCTCCGCCGGGTCCCCCAGCGAGAGGGCTTGAGCATTGACAAGAGCCGCGTAGATGCCGTCCTCCTGGGACATGAGAGTTTGATGCGTCCCCGACTCAACCACCTGCCCCTTCTTGAGGACGATGATGCGGTCGGCTTTCTTGATCGTGGACAGCCGATGGGCGATGGTGATGGTGGTGCGGTTCTGGGCGACCCTGTCGAGCGCGGCCTGGACGATGCGCTCACCGCGGACATCAATGGCGCTCGTTGCCTCGTCGAGGATCAGGATTTTGGGCTTCCTGACAATGGACCGCGCAATGGCGATGCGCTGGCGCTGGCCACCCGACAGCTTCGCACCGCTGTCTCCCACAATCGTGTCGTACCCCTGAGATGCCATATTAGCTTCGTTGCAGGGACGCTCATCATCGGGCAACGTACTGCTGGCAGCTTGTCGATGAACTCGTCCGCAAAGGCTTCCTTGCACGCTCCATGCACCAGTTCTCTCTTCTTCTCCTCCGACTCGTGCTCCCATTCGGAACCCACGAGGCCGTTGGCCACATTGGTGTATATGGTGTCGTTGAACAGAAAGGGCTCTTGCTGGACGAGTCCGATTTGCGATCGCCACCACTTGAGGTCGAGGTCGTCCAGGGAGTGACCAGAGGTTGAAATGGTTCCACTGAGCTTGATTGGAGGGCCAGTCTCTTCTGGCTCAGCCTCGCCAGGCTCATCACCAACCTCCTCCTCTGGTTCGCCATGCTTTTTGGGTTTCTTCTTCTTCTGCTCAACAGCCTTGGCAATAGTGTGCTGCTCCTTGAGCGTGTACCATCGCTCGACAAGGCCAACAATTGTGCTCTTCCCAGATCCCGAGGGGCCAACAATGGCTGTAATCTTGCCGGCCTCGATGCGGAGGTTCAAGTCGTCCAGGATCTTGACATGCGGTCGGCTCGGGTAAGCAAACGTCACCTGTTCCAAAACAATGTCGTCCGTGGCTGACACCTTTGGGGCTTTGAGGTGGCCGCTCTCGGGCTGAGGCGCATCGATGACGGTAAAGAACTGACAGGCAGCAACCGTGGCCTTGCTGACCGCGAGCATGGGCGTCGACGTGCGTTCGAGAGAAAACACGACCATCATTACCGAAAACAGCACGCTAGTGCCGTTAGCATGCATTCACAAAGTTCTGGGATTTCCACTTACATGACAATGGTTCCGATGTTGTCCAGACGACCCTCGATAAACGACTTTGTTCCGTACCAAAAGGCGAGAGCAAAGGCACCAAAGGCACTAAAGAACTGCCTCATGTCAGCACACATACAGGCCACGGACGGGAAACCAGCTGGGACTCACAATCAGCCCGGCCTGGAGAGCCACCATGGGGCTCATGGACTGTGCGTGCTTCTTGGTCTCTTGCACGAATGCGGCATACTTGCGGGCAACACGGGCTTCGGCGCCGCAAGCCATAATCATGCGAATACTAGCCATAGTCTCGCTCGCCACAGCAGAGGCCTTGGCCTCGGACTGCAAATCGCCTTGTTAGTCATGACGCAATGTCGCAATCACAAGAGTGAGCCGGGCACCAACCTTGGCCATCCGGCCGTGAATCTTGACGATAAAGGGCAGCAGGATGCTGACGGTGATGAGGATGAAGAGGATGGCAGACGACGTGACGAGCGTCAGCGACCAGTTGTAGGTGAAAGCAATGACGATGGCGGCCACAATGGTCGCCGAGTACTCGACAAAGACGCCCAGCTTCTCGGAGATGCCCAACTGAAGCGTGTTGCTGGTCGACGTGATGGTGGTGGTGGCATAGCCTGGAGGCATCGTGTCCAGAACATGGATGCTCTGCCCAAAGAGCCGCCGCAGGTAGTGCAGACGGATGGCAGACGAGAGGCGTATGCCAATCATGCGGAAGCAGAGCTGTCAGACGGGCATTAGCGTCGAGGTCAGACGACGAAGAGCGCAAGTACAGTGAGCATACTTTGTTGATGTAGTTGAGGGTGAGGCGGCCAAGGAAGAGGGCAAACATGTACAAGCTGGCTGCACTTAGCCTCTCATACACGGAGAGAAGGATAGCATGGCTGTGCTTACGATAGTCGACTGAGGGTGCTCCGGAAGTGGTCTCTTTGCGCTTCCGTCTGGGGCAAGTCGGTGAAGTTTCCAACAAAATTGCCTGTCACGTTGCTGTTAGCCATCGTCGTCGTCGTCATCGACCCCAATCGATGCAGCCAGTCTTTCTCACCAAACACGACATTCATCAGCGGCAGCGTGATGCCCGCGCCGATGGACGCCAGCACGCCGGCGGCATAGGCCGCAAAGTCCCATTTGGTGGCATAGCCAAAGACACGCTACCATGACCGTCAGCGAACATGCGCGGTTCGGATGTTCTGGCGGTAGCGACAAACAAGGTAGTCCTGGAACGTCGCCGTGCGTTCGGGACGGGGCTTGGCCTCGGGCGCAGTCTCCGAGGGAGACTCGGTGGGAGCGACCTGCTTTGCGCTCTCCGTCGACACGAGCGTCTCGGTCTTGGGGACCTTGTCGTCGGTCATGGTGCTCATGTTGGGACGTGTGACGGCTGGTCCATGAGGTCGACGAGGGGAGTCGAAGACGTAATTAAGGGGCGCGAAACAGAAACGCAAGTGTACCTCGGGCTACGAATGCAGAGACGGGCGCTTTGCACTGACGTCGCCTGTTGGAACTTGACAGTTATCAAACCCGTCTCGACACCACAGGGGCTGGCAGGACGTCAAGGGCAAAGACGCGGATGCCAAGGACTAGGCTGTCCCCAAGGCAGAATATGCGACGGTTGAACGTTGCTGGCCGATTCGTTACAGCCCATCCGGAGGCTGCAGACAACGCGCCGGCGCGTGGCACGGCCCTGTCGAGGTTAGCTCCGGGGGGGGGGGGCCTATTAGTCTCCCTCCGACCATCTGAATGTCTCCAATGGGAAGACGCCGACACCAGCTTCGTGCCTGGAGGCCTTTGTTTGAACGTGCACCCATGCATGCCATGCACGCAGTATGACCAGTCGGGCGCAACTCTCGAGTCTTGCGGCCAGCTTCCGTTTGATGCGACGAGGTGAGATGCCCCGAACCAAGTCACTCACCCGGCCTGGACCAAGGCGACGCGTCCATGCCAAACGCCAACGACGGCACATCTGGTCACAACCGCCGCCTCGGTCAGTGAGTTGCTGCCGCAAGACCGCCACCGGGATGCTTCGAGGACCCGAGAGTGCGAGCCAGTGTCAGCGGTGCACACCCAAGCAATGAGGGGCGGTCGAGGACACCGTACACTGAAGCCTCGGGCGCAACTGTCTACAGGTGCCGATGCCCTTCTCCCAGCTGCGCGAGACGAGCATGGCTGTCAAGCCAGCATCAAGATACGAAGTGTCCGTCAATTGAGGGAGCTATTCGACCAGATCCGGTGCTCAATAAATAGCTGTCGGGTTCCACTTCTTGCTCTTGCTGTCACGATTGAGAACGCAAAACGCCGCAGGATCAAGCTTGAGAACGAAGAACCCCCTCTGCCAATTCTGTACGTGCTAGACATTCTGACCTGTGCAGCCGGTGAGCAGTATCAGGCAGATTATCCACTATGCAGTCGAGCGGTGAGGTCCTGCCACCCTTTCCCTCACGCAAAAAAATAAACATCGCGTCGTGCGTATTCGTCAGTGCTTATGGATCGTACCGAGGGTTATGTCACCCGCAAATAATCTTCCTGTCCAGCATTTGAACCATGCGTTCAGGTCGCCGATGCATTATAACGCCAGCAGGAGATCCTTCCTGTAGGCTTGAGACACCCGCAGGTACCTTGCAAGCCAAAAAGGAATACTCTGCAGGTCTGTGTAACCCGCAGAGTCGGTAAAATTGCGACAGAGTCGAGAGTGTAGAGACTCCAACCTTCGCGGTGGCTTCGGCACTTGCCCCGCCCGCGCCCCGTCCCGCGGCCAAGGTCGGCGTCGACGTGATCGGCGCTCCTCCACGCTCCGCTCCCAGCTCCCGGGCCAGCCGGTCCGTCGAGATCCGGTGCGTCGCTGAGTCTCCGCTCTCCCGGGCCCGTCGAGCTGCAGCTCACAAACGAACGTGTCGAATGGGTCCATTGATGGGTTCCTGCACCAATATTTGCAACTATCGGGCAAGCATGGGCTTCGCAACCAGCTCCTTTTTCCACGAGCCGAGATGATGCGCCGTCAGAGACGGTGTCTTGTCCCGAGGGAAGAGGTGGAACTTGACTGAGGCTACTGAAAAAAGCTGGGAAATCCCAGCCAATGTCGACTTGACCTAGATTGAGTCAAGCACCCGCCCCGGGACGGCGGGTGCTGACGTTCATTTGCTGGCCTGCGGGATCTGACGAAGAACGCGGCCCTATTGCCAGCCTGCCCCGGCGCGATTGGACGCGGCGGGTTCATATCAGAGGAGCTGCGCTGCCAGCCCTAGACAACTGACCAGCGCCGGCCGAGGGGATCCGAGAGCCGGGCTTGACCTTGAGAGGCAAGGATATTCGGCTGCTCGGACGCCTTATCAGGTCTCGGGCCGGGGCTGACGGGCCGCCACCATCACGCACACATGCATGGTCCATACATACTCGTACTTCGACTTTGGGCGATGCTCGACTGGCGACACATACCTGTACGGAGTACACGGACCGTAATCTGCCAGTCATTGTTTGTCGTCCTTTCGTTTGCGTGGTTCCTTATGACCATCTGACGGAGATATTGACAAGGTTCAAGCACTTCGAAGCAGCAGGGTTGACATCACCCGTTTCGAAACCACGCAAGTCGACAGGGGCTCTCGGCCTGCTGCCTCAGTGTGTGCTGGATCGCGATTGCGCCACGATTCGATCGGTCTCCTCCACGGGCCGCCAAAGATTAGCATCGGCGGGATGGCGGGGGGGAGGGGGGGCCGCGGAGTCTGTATCAGCCTGCCGTGAAACGTCCAAACGGACTCTTGGCGGTTTGTGGTCAGAGAGGTCATGGGCGGCAGCTACGTTACTCACGGAGATTCGACCGATGAGCAAGGATGGGACGAGCCACGACTCATTAAAGGGCCGTCTGCTTGCATTCATTCTCTGTGCCAACGAGATGGCGTCCGAGCCCTGGTGGCATCAGATCAGATGGGCCAGACGCACAGTCGACACGCGCATTCGACAGGAACCAGTACAGGACGCGCTGGGAGAGCAGCCAGCCTTGTTGATGGCAACACACGGCAAATCGTGGTCAGGGCCCGGGGTAGATGTGCCCCCTCATCAGCAAATGGTCGCGTCTGGCACTGCCTTTAGGCCGGCCTCCCCGGGCGAAAGGTGTTGCTCGTGCCCCTCCGTTCGGCGTTTCGTTTCATCAAGACCTGGTCCGGGGTTCGTGCGCCGCAGCGAGCCGAGTAGTTCATATTATCGCACGGTCGCTGGGGTAGGCCGCGCGGGCTGCTGGAGAGGAAGCGAGAAAGCCGGAGAGGGAGAGCATAGGGCAGAGGTGGAGTTTTGAATCGGATGGCCAAGGGATACAGACGCAACCTTGATCCATCCATCCCTTGTCATGCTCACTCTCGCACGCACCCGAGCGCACAAGATGCCCGTCACGATCCCCCCTCCGTGTACAAGGCCCTCAGCGACGGCTCTGGAAAGCCACGAGTGAAATCTCTGCTCCGGCTTCGCCCCCCCATGCGGCCTTTGCAGGGTCCGAAGCAGACGGCGGCACCAGAGTCGACGACGCTGACGCAATTGCCGCGACCGTCCACACGCAAGGTTCTCGTACCTGCAGGCGGATGGAGCGCAAAGAAGGGGCTAGATTGAGCAGCGAGAGCCGCGCCCTTGGGAAGCGCAAGCACAGCACCAGCACCAGGGGGGGGGGATCTGACAGCTGTGGGCCCGCCTAGAAAGGGATGATTTTGCCTGTGCGCCGCCGTGCGCTTGCTGTGCCTGTTCCTTGCTTTGCATTGGCTCTTGCTTTGCTTGGCCTAGTCTTGCTTTTGCGCTGCCCCCTTTGGTGCTCGCGACGGGCGCCGATGCCAAAGTCGTGCGTTGTGCGCATCGTGGCGAGAGATCTTGCCGCGCTCTCTGACCCTTTTCTCGCCGCCCACCACCCCCTGCTGAGACAATGAATCCTCAAAGACTTGACTCGTCCCGTTTGCCAGCAGTGCAGTCCCAAGCTGAATGTTCCGGTGCTCCGCCACGTTGTCGTGCTGCTTGCTTGCTTGCTTGTTTGTCTCACCCGTCTACCGGCTCAAAGTGTCTTGCCTCTTACACGCGCCCCCCGGAGTGGAAAGTTTCCGTCTTTTCTTCCCGAACAACTTTCCCGCCCAATCCTCGTCGATGATTAATACGGCGGCTTCCATCTCTCGGACGCATTGCACCTTCCATGAGCTAATTGGCAACAACAATCATCTTGCGACAGCCGTTTCGTGCCTCTTACGAGAAGAGTCGGAGCATCCAACATCACCCAGATCCACCCACGCCTCCACCCTCGCTTCGCAGTCCCAACACACAGCCTGCGCGTCCCTGATTGAATCACGTCTTCTTGCTTTCAGGGTCTGGCCCATCTCGGTACCCTGACTACTTCTTCCGGCGACCTGGTGCCACCGCAGACCGCTCCTGTGCGACGCCAGTATTCATCGTCATTGGACATATCGAAGCGTGTCGCAGCCATCCGGAACGGCAAGTCGGCTCTGACCAGGGCAGCGACAGTGGGAAGCTCGTCATCACTGAATTGAGCTCACCCACACTTTGCTCAAGGTATTTACGACTTGTCCTGGTTGGGATTCTTGGGCCCCAAAAGACCATCATAATGGCGGGCCTAATCCCGCTCGCCCTCAACTCTGAGGCTCCCTCCAAGAGATATAGCGTCTGTCCTCCCGAGGGGGATCACATGCTGCGCCGTTTGAGCTCGATGCCGTTCAGGCCCGTGCCGCTGAGGCGCTCGTCGCGACAGGCTTCGCTCTCGCCGCTGTTCATTCTCCCCAGCTCGGCCACGGAGTGGAAGTCTACCCTGGGCGACATCAAGAGGGCGTACGTGAACGAAAAGTACCGTCAGTGCTCTGACCGGTGCAACGACGTCCTAAACAACGCACAGCATCTGGTGTGTATACGCCTTCGCCCGTTTCGTCTCACCGACTCGCTAATGGATCCCCTTAGGACAAGGTCCAGCCAGCATATCTCATCTACTTGCGCTTCTACGCCGCCACGGCCTTGGAGATGCAGGCTCGCGCCGTCCACACTTCGTCTTCTCATCGCGTCGCCATGTTTGAGCAGGCGCAGACTCACTACCGCATCGCCTCGGGGCTGGCCGAACAGGCCGACGAGGCCATGAGCCGCCCTGCCTGCCGCGGCGTCTCGCCCATCAGCTACCACTCCCCTACCGGCTCCGAAATCTCGCGATTGAGTCCTTCGTCGACGCGCATGTCCTCCCCAGCACCCTCACTGAGCTCCATCGAGGACACCGCCAAGCCCGTGGCCAAGCCCAAGAAGCGCGTCTCCTTCCGAGACGCCCCCATGATGGAGCCCATGATTCGGCCTGATTCCCCCACTCTGGGCTTCGACGACTGGGTAGGCCGGTCATCTCCGGAGCCACTCTACCCGGAGTCTATCCTCAAGCACGAGGGCAAAACATCTCCCCAGCCCCCTGTCTCGATGGCCGCGATACCAGAGCTCATCCAAGATGACGAGGAACCCGCAGACCCGTTCTTCGCCGTCCGCTCTATCCACCGCTACTGCACCGTTCTGTCCAGCATCAAACGCCAAATATCAACGCACTTGGCCAGCATTGATGCAGAGATTGCAGCTTGCCGCCTTCCAGCTCCATCGACGCCTGCCGACAATGAGCTTCGCGCCCTGGACATTAGAGCTCGCATCGAGCGACTTCGGGCCACTGGCTGGCAGCGGCCTCGTTTCGATGTCCGTCGCTACGAGACCCTACGGGCGAACGCCTTGGCCGACCTGATGTAGTCTTGCCATCATCAAAGGCTGACCACTCCTTTGGCTTGCCTTGCCGCCCTTTTCTTTTCATTGAACATATGTTCAACGCATTCATTTTCGAGCGACGCGCGAAACGATAACGCAACTACGTTTTATGTATCCCAAAGACGGCGCTGTGTGCGCAAGGAAAGCCCCTTACTACAATTTGCTGCAAGGCAGACATTTCCGTGTCATCACGACGGCAATGTTCCTTGAATGATTAGTCACGGATGAATGATGGACACGATTCTAGCAAAAGATAGATAGTCTTTATATTGAATGAATGACCCGACGCTTGCGTCGATCCTCACGCTACCATGTCTGTGTCCATGGGTATCACTACACGTATATAAATATCGTGCGTTCTCGAAACTATGTCCAAAACAGCTCCCGCTGCGATTGGTGATATTTTTAGTATATTCGTCTTTCCATGATCCAGAAGCTGAGAGTTGTCGGCAGGGCGTTCGTGAAGAGGGACGGAAGAAAATCCTGGCGGCAATGAAGGCCCCGAAAGCCAAACCACGCTGGCAGCGCCGCACGGGCGCAGAGCCCTCCTTCAAACTTCTGGGCTGTCAAGTCAAAGCCAACTACGGCGAAGGGCCGTTGAAACTGCGACTGCGACGCCTGGCTTCCTGCTCCATCTCCCTCTCAACCTCGAGGGCCTCCTGTTTCTGCCTCTCATCCTTCACCTTGGCGAGCACGACTTGCACGAACGCGCCCGATTTGACCGTGTCCTTCAGAGAAAGGGGCTTCGGACTGCTCGAGACCTGGGATAGAGAATCCGCCGAGGCTCCAGGAACAACGGCCTGCTCTGCGTCTCTCATGTCGTTGTCCTCGTCCGATCCCGCATCTTTCTTGAGGTCCGCAATCTTCTTCTTGAGGCTCGCGGCTAGCACGGCATGCTTGAACCTCTGTCTGACCTTGCGGCGCTCCAGGAGCTCGGGCACCAAGTCGTGCTCAGTAGCATTCTGGCCGGTAAGCCAGATATGTCCCAGAGCTTGCTATTGATTATCGAGTCAGCTTTTTCTTGGGTCCTCAAAGCTTTGGCGTGCTTGTTCTCTTACTCCGCTGGTCCATCTCTGCTCGGGATCCGGCACAATGAGCCGAAGAATAAAGTCCTTTGCGTCCTGGCTGACGTCCTTCCAGTATCGCTCGTGGAAAACAACCTGGGACGAGGTGCACTCGTTCAGCAGATCCCTGAGGTTCTCGCTCCGGAACGGAGAGTAGCCGCAGAGTAATGTATAAGTGATGACGCCCAGAGACCACATGTCCACAGGCTTGCCATGTCCCTTCTGCTCCATAACCTCGGGGGCAGCATATCCAAAGGAACCGGCCATTGTCTTCAGCGTGTCGTCTTTGCTATCGAGCGTCTTGGCAATACCGAAGTCAGCCAATATCAGATTAGAGTCGAGCTCCCGGGTCAGGTATAGAAGGTTTTCGGGCTTGAGATCTGGAAGAGGCTGTGTCAGTATGTCGAGCCGAGGACGGCAAGATGAAAGTCGTGTACGCACCTCGATGGACCACATCGTTGTCGTGGAGGTAGTCGACGGCGCAGAGGACCTGCTTGATGGTCTGAGAGGCATCCTTCTCCGTGAACTTGCCCTGGTCACAGATGCGATCGAAGAGCTCGCCTCCCGTGGCCAACTGGGTCACGATGTAGAACTTGTCCTGCCCAAAGCTTAGTGCCACGCCCATTATGGTATACGCGCGACGAGGCGGCGACGACATACCCTGGACTCGAACCAATCAACGAATTGGACAATGTGCGGGTGCTTCAATCTCTGCAGCATGTCGAGTTCGTCGTACACCATTCTCTCGTTGCCCTTGACGTTCTTTTTGAGGATGATCTTGACGGCTACCTTGCCCGTGGGGCCGTCTGCCTCGCGGACGACGCCATAGGTGCCAGCACCGAGGGTCCTACCGAATCTGTACTTTGCTCTTCACGCAGCGTCAGGCTTTCGAACTCTGCTGGATTTTCAAAGCGTCGAACGTACTTTTTGTCGTAACTCTCGGGTTGGCCGTGAAGGCGGTTGAACATGCCAGCGACTGCGTAGAGGAGATGCCGTTAGCCAAGGAAAGCACAGCAGGGGTGCCAACAGAGATAGCGCCGATACAAGTTCGGCAGAAGGTCCGGGGCACTCGGGTGAAGGCAGTGTCAATCGAGGTAGCAACACAATCGACTTACAACTCATGACGGCGAACGGCTGGGTATTCTGGGCCGGGTCGCGGACGAGCGGCGGCGGGAGCGACGCGATGAGGACGTGCAACGGCGCTGGGAGCTCGACACTGTCGTGGAAGGCTTCGGCGTGGAGCTGCCTCGCAACGCTGCTGGACGGGGCGCGGGGCGAATGAGAAGCAAGCAGACGCCGAGCAGTGAGGTAGAGATGACGAAGATAATGGACGGACGGCTGGCGCAGAAGGTGAGTTTAATAAGGAGGGCCGGCTGAGCACAAGGACCCCTCAGCCCCTCCCCTCGCAAGGTCTTGAGGCCCGCCTGCTGCCCAGCGGCCACAGCGCAACAGCACCCGACCACCAGGCGGTCCAGGCGGTCCAGGCCGGGAGGCCCGCAATACGGAGCTCTGGAGGGGCAGAGGGCGGCTCCTCAGCTTGCCAAATCGAGCCACTTGAAGCTAGGGTGGAGATGTCAAACAAGCCATCCATCCAACACCAACTGGACGCCAGCTGGAGGAGGAGGGTGTTCCCGCCTTGCTCAATACCCACGAGCAAGTAGAGGCTGACAGGCAAATGATCGAAGACGGGCCATGGAAGGGTCTCTAATAAGCCACGGATTGGCACTGCCAGAGGTGCCAAGGCGCAGTTCATACGAGTAGCGCGGCCTCCATACGGCGATCCCGAACTCTCCACCGAACCTGGTGCGGCGACCAGCAACAAGCTTCAACCGTCGTTGCGGACCCATGGCATCTTACTTGAGCCATGGGTGCTGTCAGCACTGCGCAACAGGTCGCACAGACTACGCCTCCACAGGCGACAGGTCCTTTAGAATTGCCGTTTCGTACCAATCGCAGAGCCACGCTGTGGTTCAGCCGGCACTGGCGAAGCAGGGGCAGCGCGACCCAAGCCGTACAACGTACCTGTACAGCGCAAGCTGGCAAGGTTCTAGCCCTGCAGGTTGAGCCTCATCAAAGTCGGGGATTTGATGCTCCTCCAGAGAGCAGTAGAGCTATCAGTCGACTCGGCGCCGCGCCTGCTTCCAGACAGACCTGTTTGCCACAGATTATTAGGCATGTCGGCCATTAATGGGAACCTAGCGTCAGTACGCCCAGCCCAACCGTTGTGCGGAGTGAGGAACATGGCTCCGAAACCATACAGGTCAGCAAGCACGATGCAGACGCTTCGTTCGAGAACAACAAGAATAGCCGTTAGGAAGAGAATTCGGTGAGCGTGCACAACGCATACTTCACAAATGGTTGAAAGGATCAACTGATTTCGACGGCCGGATATACTCTAGGAGAATCATGTTTCCATGTGCCACGGTCAATGCCGGCCAAAGAACAAACCCACAAGTAGCCGGGCCTTGACAGCCAGATCGCTTCTGGACAGAACAGTACCTTATGCCGAAAACACCCACGGAACAGGCGACCGGACACGTACTTGTACGGTGCTTGCTTTGAGAGCCCAGGTGTTGAATCGCTGTACATGTAGGGGCACATCTACGGTGACCAAACCCCAGAGGCGCTACGATGCAGGCGGCTAGGCTCGAGCTGCGGGATGGAACCTCCACTCCACTTGGGTGGTCTTGGTGCCTGCCCTGCGCCTATTCCTTGCAGACACCTGAGGCTTGCGAGTTCTGACCCCCTCACAGGCGACCTGTAGGCTTCGCGCTTCCTCCTTGCATCGAAACAGCACCGCGAGGACGGCGCCAATGCCCCATGCCCAGATATGGCAACACTCTTGCGCGAGAAGCGAGTCGCCAAGGAGCGCCAAAAGGTGCGGCTCTGCACTCCCCCCGTGACTGACCTGCTTCGGGAGTCCAAGGCTGACCACGTCACCCCCACCCGCAGATCGACAAGCATGGCCTGCCGCCCGGCATCGAGCTCGTCGACGGCGACAGCCTAAGGGAATGGTCTCTCGACATACGCGTTCTTGATAGCAACCCGATATATCAAGGCCAAACTTACCGGCTGAGGTTTCTGTTTCCGCAGGCGTATCCTATAGGTACACGGCCACAGACCCTCGGGCAGTTACCGGCGTCGCACTGACTTGACACCACCGCAGAGCCTCCAGAGGTCACATTCGAAGAGAAGCCGGACCGCCCGATCCCCATGCACCCTCACATCTACTCCAACGGCATCATATGCCTCGACCTTTTGGGAAATCAGGGCTGGAGTCCGGTCCAGAGCGCCGAGAGCGTCTGCATAAGCATACAGAGCATGCTCACGAGCAACTCCTCCAAGGAGAGGCCAGAAGGCGACGCCGAATTTGTGACGCTCAACAGACGACGACCACGAGACATTCAGTTTGTGTACCACGACGTTACCGTATAGAAGCGACACGAGCGGGCTGGGGCATTGCGTGAGAGCCATCATTTGCTCAAACCTGTACACAAATCCCCAGCGAAAAGGGGACAGGCGCAAAGTCATGATGCTCGAGCCGGCATTCATTTGGGTGGAGCCGCAATTGACACATTCACCTCAACAGCCCAAGGCGATGGCTGGCCCCGAGGCTGAGTTGAACCGTAAAGATTACATGGGATTACAGGAAGACGCAGATGGATACACAAGTAGCGACGGCCAGTGTAATAGAAGTCTTCCAAATTAAGGGGTCCTGTTTGTACATTCATTGATTTTCCTTTGTACATCGACATTGGATTGCTCGTGGTCAGCGCTGGGTAGTCTTGCGTTGCCCAAGGTAGGTAGGTAGGTACCTAAGGTTTCATCTTAGAAGCCTGCCGATGCCTTTGAGCTGTAATTCTGGATGACGTCGGGTCGATTTAGCGACCGCGACGCTGGAAGGGGGGGCAGCTCAGGCGGGCCCCCCTGCTGGCAGTCTGCTAGCTTCCGCCCTCCACTAAGGTACCTCACTGTATTTGCCTCACCGCTCTGGGGCAGCGGGGGGTCATCGGCAAAATGAATGGATGGATGACGGTAGCTGCCCCGTCATCTCCAACTGAACCTGCGTTTGCTCCTTAGCCTGCGGCTCTCAGAGCTTCCTCCCTTGAGCGTCCCCGTTCGCTGGTAGCTATCATGGCGCCGCGCACGGAGTTCAGCACCGAGCAGGTTCGGAGCAAAGCTCGCAAGGACCTGCTGTACCTGCTTGAGGGTGTAAGTAAGGCTCACTGCCAACTGGAGTGCCTTGAGACCTAGGCCGGCTAATCGCCCGAAACACCCAGGTCCGCGGCAAGAAGAACCTTGTCCTTGACCGCAGCCTCGTCGGCCCCATCGGCACAGTAGTCAAGGTCACGACTCTCCAAGAATACGGTGTCGACAAGTTCTTCATCTTGGAAAACGACAACGTCGACGCGAGCCAGCACAATATCGTGTTCGTCGCGAGGGGTGAATGTGGACGTCATGCCGAAACCATAGCACGTATGCCAACCACCCTGGCTCATAGCACGATATCCGTCAAACTGCTTACAGATGCTTTCGTGAACAGGTCAGATCAAACGAGTTCAGCGCGAGAGCCAGACAACCCATGAATTTCACGTATTCTGGGTACCCCGCCGAACCCTGGTATCGGACCAGCTCTTGGAGGAAGCTGGTGTGTTGGGAGACGTGAGCGTCTCGGAGCTACCGTTGTCCTTTTTCCCGCTCGAGAAGGACGTCCTGTCTCTGGAGCTGGATGACTGCTTCCGAGACCTCTACTTGTCCAAAGACGTCACGCCAAATTATCTCATGGCCAAGGCGCTCATGGAGATACAGCAGAACCATGGCTTGTTTCCTCGAATCATTGGCAAGGGCGACAATGCAAAAAGGGTGGCCGATCTTCTTTGTCGCATGCGACAGGAACTCCTCGCTGGAGAAGGCGCTGCCGATGCGAGCAAGGCTGGGCTGACCCCAAGCACGACCAACGAGAGTGTCATCATCATTGACAGAGAAGTGGATTTTGTCACGCCACTTCTGACACAGCTGACCTACGAGGGTCTCATTGATGAAGTCTTTGGAATAGAAAATAATCAGACCAAGGTCGATACAACAGTCGTCGGCGCGGCCGCGCAGTCCTCGACGACGACGGCGCAATCCTCGACGACGACATCGCAGAGCAGGAAGCGCACGATCCAATTAGACTCGACGGATAAGCTTTACGATCAGCTACGTGACGCCAATTTTGCCATTGTGGGCGGCCTACTCAACAAGGTAGCTCGCCGGTTGCAACAGGTTCAAACCGACTACGAGAGCAAACACAAGACGAAGACCCTAGCAGAGCTGAAGGAGTTTGTGGGCCAGCTCCCCGGCTACCAGCAGGAACACCAGAGCGCAAGGGCGCACACGGGCCTAGCCGAGGAAATCATAAAGCACACTCGCACAGACCAATTCAAGGGCCTGCTGGAGGTTCAGCAAAATCTCGCTGCTGGGGCGGATCCCTCGTCCCAGTTCGACGGCATACAGGAGCTCATCTCTCGCGATGCTCCCTTGCGGGAGACGCTCAGATTGCTCTGCATCTACTCGTGTATCTCAGGAGGCATAAAGCCCAAGGAGTTCGATCTGTTCAGGCGCCTGATTCTCCATGGCTACGGTTATCAGCACATCCTGACTCTGAACAACTTGGAGAGGCTCCAGTTGTTCCTGTCACGTACCTCTCCGCTGGCCGGCATGATCCCGATGGCTGGAAACGCTGGGGGTGACGGCACCAAAACCAACTATACATATTTGCGAAAGCAGCTGCGGCTGATTGTCGACGAGGTACAAGAGGACGACCCAAACGACATAGCCTACGTGTACAGCGGGTACGCACCGCTTTCAATCCGACTCGTGCAATGCATCGTGCAGAAGCAATACCTGCTCTCCGTGACAAGGGGCAATGGCGTCAGCAACGCAGCCGGTGCTTCATCTGCAGGCGGGACGCCGGGGTGGCACGGCTTCGACGAGGCTATCAAGCACGTTCGTGGGCAGACGTTCTACGAGCTTCAAAAGGGCGAGGATAAGGCGGTCAAGGCGCGGGCATTGCTCTCCGCAAACACCCACAAGCAGACCATCTTTGTCGTTTTCGTGGGCGGCATCACGTTTACTGAGATTGCGGCGCTCCGCTTCATCGCAAAGCAAGAAGAAGGTCAGGATTGAGCGTCTATTCGTGGCTTCGTCGTGTTCTAACCAAAGAGTAGGTCGCCGGAATATCGTCATCTGCACCACGTCAATCATCAGCGGCAACAGAATGATGGATGCGGCCATCGAGAACGGCAGCTTCGCCAGAAAGCCGAGCGCTGGCGCCACAACCTGAGATGGCGATCAGACGCGTACATTGTCTGTGCTTTGGCCGTGGAAAGGTGCCGTTCCCGTGGGTGCCAGAACAGAGTTCCGACATCAGCGTCCGTATTTCCGGCAAAGAAATGATCCATGAGCGGTGCCAATTGAGGTATGCGTCGTGACGATGTAAGCTGGTCGAGGCGCCGAACACTGGAGACTGTCGATGGGACCAAGTGTAGACCAAAGCCCCACCCCAACCTGTGTCTTGATTGGACTATTCTGCGCACGTGATTTGCAACCTTTCGATGGTTCCGGGCGCCGGGGGGTTGAGGGGCGCGATGGACTGACGGCTTCATTTTCCTACATCGGGCCTGCCCGTGTCAATTATACCAACCAATTGCGCTTCTCCCTGTCGTCATTCCGACTCTTGAACTCGTTACAATGGACCCATAGTCGTCGCCTGATGTCGAGTACAGCGCTGCACCGATCGATGTTCTCCCACGCAACGCCGCGCACTGGTCAGTAGCAGCCAGACGCTTACACCGAGGGCCCCGTGTCGGGGTGTGCATAAGAGCAGGTCAGGCTGGCTAACACGGCAGCACAGGCAAGCCAACAGCGATAGAACTGGATGCATAATGTGTCATCCGCTTCTCATTCATCTGTGACTGTCATAGCGCAAGGGGTCCGAGGCCAACAGTCGCTCAAGCAAGACCGATATTACTCTTTGATACCAGACTTCACACCACGGAGCTTCCTGGCTGATGCGCATCGCCGACTTCAAACATGGAAACAAGAGTTGAAGCCCATCTCATCGCAGGGGACGGCTTCGGTGGCGCTGGTCTTGGTGATATAGACGGCTCGGGCTCACTAACACCATCGAGCTCGACCCATGCCTCTCACAGAGGGAGAGAGCTATCACCATTGCCTCGTTCCCACCTCGACTCCTCAACCAAATATCTTCAAGCACCATCAGAACCCGTTTTACAAATTTCTCCCGAAATCGCTGTCCGGGCCGACGGAACAGAAACTGGGCATCTAGAAACTGAAGAGCCGACAGCGATGGACACCAGCTCCGGGTAAGTTGGCCCCCGAATCTGGCAATCTTCTATTCTTGAAACTGTAAGCGAAGGTCTTCGTTTCTAAAACCTTAGCAGTGAAGATAATCCTCACGACGATGATGAAGCTTTGCTACAGGCTGACAGCAAAGATGCTGGCGTCGACTCATTCGCGTCCTCCTTGTCGGCCATGACGGAACTCTCCGACGTCTCTTCACTCCCTTCCACTGTGTCGAGTAAGGCCACAACTCCAATCGAGGCGGAATATACACGGCGTCAACAGGACGACGAGACAAGCCGAACATTCGTGCCGCCATCATATCAGCATAGCAGCGAACGCCTCAATTTCACCATCCGACCCAAATCATCTATTCCTTCCGACATCACCTCTTATCAATACGCAGGCGAGTGCATTGACGCTGCTGAATCATCACGATTGAACCCGTATGCGCTCCATCCAGAAGAATACCATCTCCTCCGACATCATATATCACACACGCAAGTCACGACCTACCTGAACATCAGAAACGGAATATTGCGCATTTGGATTAGACGCCCTTGGACTAGTGTCACCAGACAGGAAGCGGTTGGCTGCGCCAATGCCCGCTGGTTCGACGCAGCAAGTGTCTGCTACGATTGGCTGGTTCGTCGTGGGTACATCAATTTTGGCTGCGTTCTGCTGCCAGAGGCCAAAAAGAACGGTCACGACTTGCCGCGAGCAAAGAGGCGGAAGACCGTTGCTGTTATTGGCGCAGGTGTAGCTGGCCTGGCCTGTGCGAGGCAGCTGGAGGGGCTTTTCAAGCAATATGCCGATCGATATCAGGAGAACAGTGAGGAGATTCCAAAGGTCGTGATCCTCGAAGGAAGAGGTCGTGTAGGGGGCCGCGTATACTCCCGCGAGTTCAAGAGCACGGCGGCCGGGCAACAAACAAGCTTTCCCGCCAAAAGACACACCGCCGAGATGGGCGGCATGATCATAACCGGCTTCGATCGAGGCAATCCCATGAACGTCCTAGTCCGTGGACAGCTCGGTCTGCCATACCATGCCCTCACAGCAGAGACGACGATATATGATAGCAATGGCAAGCCGGTCGACCCCGTGCGCGATCAGCTTGTCGAGAAGCTCTACAATGATTGCTTGGATCGGGTGAGCGAATTCAAGTACAAGTTTCAGCCGTCAAAGCTGATTGAAGGCAATCGCGACCTGATTGACGAAGGCCGCGACAGCCTCGGCGATGGGAGCAAGTCAATATCGCAGGCCGAGGAAGCGACTGCAGCGCTTCCCCATGCGCCTCCAGTATCGCAACAAAGCGTGCCAGAGAAGATCCACATGGTTCCAGTTTCAGCCGATAAGCTGACTGGCAGAGTGCATAATGAACCGGGGATCCCATCGACTCTGAAAGCTTCCGAAAAGGCCAAGCTCATGGGCTGGGCTCTAAGGTCAGGAGCTTCAACTGAGCTTAGCGTCGATCTCACTGAGACTGCCGCTCTTGAGGAGGCAACTCTGGGCTCCGTTCTGGACTACGCCATATCTCAGTACAAGCACGTTGTCGACCTCAATGCCCAGGATCATCGACTCATCAATTGGCACGTAGCCAACTTGGAGTACAGCAATGCAACCAACCTACATAATCTTAGCATCGGGCTGTGGGATATTGACGCGGGCAACGAATGGGAGGGACAGCACACCATGGTCGTTGGTGGCTACCAAAGCGTTGCCCGCGGCTTGTTGCACTGCCCGAACATGTTAGATTTGACGACCAAGTTTCCGGTGAAGAGCATCAAGTACCACGGCGACAGCTTCATTGGTCCGGTCGCCATTGAGTCAGAAGACGGCAGACTTGTAAACGCAGACTGCGTAGTTTGCACAGCTCCACTGGGGGTTCTGAAGCAGGGGAATCTGTCATTTGAACCTCCGCTGCCGCCATGGAAGACTGGCGTCATAGAGCGTCTCGGCTTTGGCATTCTGAATAAGGTTGTGCTGGTCTACGACAAGGTTTTCTGGGAGCCCGATAGGCACATATTTGGGGTTCTGAGAGATGCCCCCAGCCGTCACAGTACGTCGCAAAAAGACTACGGTGTCAATCGGGGCCGCTTCTTCCAATGGTTCAATGCTACCAACACGACAGGCCTGCCGTGCCTCATCGCACTCATGGCTGGAGATGCGGGGTTTGAGACGGAGCATTCTAGCAACGAGCATCTTATTGCAGAGGCTACCGAACTTCTCCGGAGCGTGTTTGGGAAGGACGTACCATATCCAACAGAGTCGGTGGTTACACGGTGGGGTTCTGATCGGTTTGCAAGGGGCAGCTACTCGTCTGCTGCTCCGGGCATGCTGCCCGATGACTACGACACCATGGCGCGGTCCATTGGGAATTTATACTTCGCTGGTGAGCATACCATCGGCACGCACCCAGCAACCGTTCATGGCGCATATCTCTCTGGGATCCGCGCCGCCTCCGAAGTTTTGGAGGCGATGTTGGGCCCGATAGAAGTCCCGACTCCCCTCATTCTGCCGAGAGATTCGTTGCTGCTGCAAAAGCGCAAGGCGGCCGCCAGAGACCCCCGTCAGGCGCGGCTCGAGGCATACGAGGTCGAGGTTTGGGACTACATCCGCTCGCAGATCGGCGAGCGGCCCTGTCGTCCGAGCAAGGTCGCAGGAAACGCCTACCTTCTCTACAGCAAGGCGCACTTTGACGAAGCCAGGAAGCGTTGCGAGGAGAACCGCAAGCCAGGCAAGGCCCGGAGTATGCCCAACGAGGTCCGGGTCATGACGTCCAAGATGTGGAGGGACGCCACAGCGGCCGAGCGCACGCCATACGAGGAGCAAGCGACTGAGCAGAAGAGGGCCTATGCAGAGGCCATGCAAATCTTCAACGAGGAGTCCTTGAAGTGGGACCATAAGGCGATTGCCCTTCGGGCGGCCTACGAAGAAGATCATCCGAGCGTGCCAGGCCCAGATGAGGCGTTACTCGAGGCCAAGATGGCGCAGAAGCATCGTCGTGCCAAGCACGTCAGCTACGCGGAGAATCGCAATAGTGACACGGAGCTGTAGGGTTTTAGTGTTGTTGTATAACCGTGTCGCTATTCGGCTGCTGCGCTCAACACTGGGGACATTGTATACATCTAGGTTGGTGTTGGTTGTGTTAGAGGGATGCATCTTTTACTGCGGGTGTTTGATACCAGCATCACAGCGGTTTTATTGGCAGCATCGCTCCAAAGTTTATATCACTGGCACTTCTGACACTTTGGCAAAACAGTACAAAAGGGCAAGTCAATAGTAGCTGTTCAAATCACAAGATCGCAGCCAGTCGAGCACTTCCTTATTGCGTGACATGTCTGGTCTACAAAGGATTTATTTGAGGCTTTGATACACTGCGGAAACCACGCGGGTGACCTCTAGCTTTGATACAAAGGGAATCGTCTTCAACTCCGGCTTGGATGTCCCACGTCATTTACAAATCCTCTGAGGCGGTAGCACCAGTGATAATCTCGACCAACTCTCCGGTGATGACGGCCTGTCGGGTACGGTTGTAGAGAATCTGGTACTTGCCAATCATCTCACCGGCGTTCTTGGAGGCGTTCTGAGGCATATTTCGTCAGCATTCGCGCAATGGTCAATCATGCACTCTCCGAAACTCACATCCATGGCGTTTCGTCGGGCAGACTGTTCGCAGGCGTGGCCCTCGGCCAGGGCCCAGTACAGGGAGTTGGCAAGGCTGTACTCGCGAAGGTTGGTCATGACCTCGTCGTCGATTTCGAAGGAGGAGATGTTGGCTGTGTAGCGCGAAAATCAGTTCCTGTGCAAGGTTTGAAGACTGTATTCGCATCGTGGACATACGGGACTGGGCAATGGCTTCCTCGGAAAATGCCTCAATGAAGGTGGGCTCGAAGCTCTGAGCGTTGACGAACTTGTTGTACAGGATCTTGACATCGGTGTATTCGGTAGGCAGCAAGACGATCTGATCGGCGATGGCCTGGGCATCGGCAAAGGAGGGAACGTCCCGGCCAATGCCAGAAAAGGTGAGCTGGATGTCCTTGTTGTTGGTTCGCATGAGCTGAGCCTTGCACTTCTCGCCGACGATGACGAGGTCGAAAGGCTGCTCTTGAGTGTACAGGCCGCGGATCTTGCGGCTCATGCCAGAGTGGATGCCACCGCACAGGCCCTTGTCGGAGGAGCAGACGATGATGAGCGACTTCTTGTCCTCGCCCTCGGCGGCGACGGTCTCGGCGGACTCGAAGACCTCGTTGGACGTCTGGCCGTACTTGCGCGACTCCACCATGCTGCGCTGGGCGCGGGTGAGCTTGGTCGAGGCAACAATCTTCATCGTCTTGGTGATCTTCTCGATGTTGCGGATCGACTTGAGACGGCTCTCAATCTCGCGGAGGGTCGCGTAGCCAGCCGCGCCATTGTGGCCGGCGGTGGCAGCTCTAAAGTATCGCCAGCATCAGCAAAGCAGTCCTCTACAAGCAGCGTACATCTTCATGTCTGCCAGCCAGCAGCGCCGCAGGCGGCGTCGGGGCCTCGATGTCGTCGCTGCTTCGCAACCTTGCCCGGCTCCTCGGTAACGATGTCGGGATGGGCCGCTACTCACCGGGTGGGAGCTGAGGCCACAGCTCGGAGAGCTGGTCTGGCCGCCCGTGACAGCATCGTGGCAGTTGCGAGAAGACGAATCGAGCCTGTGACCGGCGGTGACCCAATTGATCGCGCTGTTGGGATCAATTGAAGGGGGGGGGTCGTGGTGAGTCGGTTGATCTGTCGAGGTGGATGGTGGTTTTGCTCCGTCGCTATTTTCCCGGCAAATTGGCGGTTAGCTGGCCTCATCACGTGACCAGCCGCGACTGTAGAGAGCCTACTGTGCTCCAGGCGCAGGCAGGAAAACACGATCCTCCCATCTCGATTCCAGAATCTCTTTCTTCCAATTCCTCCGATTTCTTGCCTAGGGCTGTCGATCTCTCTCCCTCATCACCTTCGTCAGGCGTTGAGGGGTGCAGCCACCCAATTCCCAACGCTTTCCTTCCACTCTCGCCTCTCTCGAGCGGCGTTCTTACACTGTTTTGGGTCGTGTGCGACATCGCCAACTCGATCCCACTTCGTCGTCTAACTGCAGGCGCAGCGCCGCGCCCTGGGCAACCGTCATGGCTTTTGACAGCTCCGACGACGATGCACCTCTTTCGAGGCCAAATGGTCGCCGTGAGTCTACTCTGATGCGAATCTGCTTTGCCTCTTCTTTTTTCGCGCACCATGACGAGGTGTCATCCGTCAGCGCTGCTAAGAAAGCTCCGACACCCGTCACTGCGTTGACTGAAGTCGCGCAGGAAGCGCCGCCTAGCTAACAGAGGTCTTTCTACGCGCAGTTTCTTCCTCAAAAATCACCCGCGATGAAGACAAAGCCATGGATCGTGCTGCGCCCAAGGGGAGCACCGGCCTGGCAGGTCTCTCGGAACGCAACGGTCCCGTAAAAGATGCCATGGACATCGACGCGCCGATGGCGAATGGCGCCAACAAGCGCAAGTCGCGATCTTCCATCTCAAAGATCAACTACAGAGATGAGTCTGAGAGCGATGGTGCACCTCTGGTGAGTAGTCATCGTCGCGAGAGATCCAGGCCTTGAGTTGGCTGACGGTGAGATGTCAGGCCAAGCGTCCGAAGCCTACCGCTCCACCTCCCGAGTCGGACTCTGACGACGAGCCGATAAGCAAGGCGCGAGCCCGAAAGCTCCCTCCATCTTACAAGGAGACTGCACTCCCCGAATCGTCAGACGACGAGCAACCATTGGGCGTCAAACTTGCCGCCAAGAAGGCCGCGATTGAGAAGAAGGCCGAGACGATGGCCAAGGCAATTCGCGCAAAGGAGGCAAAGGCAAAGAAATCAACACCCAAGAAGTCCGTCAAAGACGAATCCGACGATGAGCCGCTCGCCAAGTCCTCGACGCAGAAGCGCCAATCAAATGGCCTCGCTGCCAAGAGGAAGTCGAACGGCGTCAAGAAGGAAGAGTCTGATTCCGATGCCCCAATCTCCAAGAAATCCAAGGCCAAAGCTGCGACTCCTGCCAAGAAGGGCAGGGGAGTCCCCCCTGCGAAAGACACCAAGAAGAGCAAGAGCACTGAAGCGAGCGAGGACGAAGAAGAATTCGCGTGGTGGAATGCCCCCAAGCCTGAGGACGATAGCATCAAGTGGCAGACGCTCGAGCACAATGGAGTGTTGTTCGCACCGGACTACGAGCCTCTCCCTAAGCACGTCAAGATGCTATACGACGGAAAGCCCATCAACCTCAGCAGGGAGGCTGAAGAGGCAGCCTCCTTCTGGGTAGCTATGATGACGCCAGCGTCGTCCCATCACCTCGACAACCCTGTGTTCCGCAAGAACTTCTTCACGGATTTCTCGGACTTCATCAAGAAACATGGTGCGACTGATTTGAAGGGAAACAAGGTCGAGGTCAAGGACCTCGACAAGTGCGACTTCTCCAAGATGTACGATCATTGGCTAGCGAAGACGGAGGCCAACAAGACGAAGAACTTGTCGAAGGAGGAAAAGGAAGCCGCAAAAGCCAAGAAAGACGCGCTGGAGGCCCCCTACTTGCACTGCGTGTGGGATGGCAGGAAGCAGAAGATCGGCAATTTCAGGGTCGAACCTCCAAGTCTATTCCGTGGCCGAGGCGAGCATCCCAAGACTGGTCGAATCAAGACTCGAGTCTGGCCTGAGCAAATCACCATCAACATTGGCAAACACGCCAAAGTGCCAACTCCTCCCGCAGGTCACAAGTGGAAGGCCGTTCAACATGATCAGAAGGCGACTTGGCTTGCCATGTGGCAGGAGAACATCAATGGTGCCTATAAATACGTTATGCTTGGAGCTGCCAGCGATGTCAAGGGCCAAAGCGACTTCAAGAAATTTGAGAAGGCTAGAGAGCTGAAGAAGCACATCGACAAGATTCGCAAGGACTACACCCGGGAGCTCAAGAGCGAGGTGATGGCAGATCGCCAAAGAGCCACGGCCATGTACCTCATCGACAAGCTCGCGCTCAGAGCTGGAAACGAGAAGGATACCGAGAACGAGGCTGACACCGTGGGCTGTTGCTCCTTGAAGTACGAGCATATTACTCTCGAGCCGCCTGACAAAGTCACTTTCGACTTCCTGGGCAAGGACAGCATTAGGTACCACGAGACCTTGCACGTGGAAGCACAAGTCTTCAAGAACCTGAAGCTATTCAAGAAGCCACCAAAGACGGATGGTGACGATCTCTTTGATCGCCTGAACGTGAGTCTGGCGAAAGAATTACGCCTCTCTGTACATGTTACTGACTTGACCAATTCTAGACTTCTCAACTGAACAAGCACCTCAACAGCTGCATGCCAGGTTTGACTGCCAAGGTGTTCCGTACCTACAACGCTTCATTCACGATGTCGGAGCTCTTGAAGAAGATGCACAATGATCCGCGGTCCAAGGGTACTCTGGCCGAGAAAGTGAAGCTCTACAACGACTGCAATCGCGAGGTTGCCATTCTTTGCAACCACAAGAGGACCGTCGGTGCTTCGCATGAGCAGCAAATGCAAAAGCTTGGAGATAGAGTAAGCGGACCACCAGGTTCTTTGAAATGAAGTAACGACGTCGCTAACCTTCCATCAGATCAAGGGCCTGCGCTACCAAAAGTGGCGGACGAAGAAGATGATTCTCGACATTGACCCCACGCAGAAGAAGAAAAAGGGTGCTGCTTTCTTCGAGCTAGATGATGACCTAGATGAAGAGTGGATCAAGGAGCACCAGCAATTCCTCATTGAGGAGCAACGCACCAAGATCACGAAGAAGTTTGAGAAGGACAATGAGAAGCTCAAGGCCAACAAGGAGAAGCCGCACCCCGAGAAGGAGCTCAAGGAGCGACTTCACGCTGTCAAAGAGCTTGAGCAAAAGTTCAAGAAGGAGAACAAGACCCACAAGGTCGAGGCTGAAGGCCGAGGGCCAACGGTGGAGAAGTTTCTGAAGGCGATTGAGAAGCTTGACGAGCGAGTCAAGATTCTGGAGACACAAGCCGAAGACCGTGATGGTAACAAGGAAGTCGCTCTGGGTACTTCCAAGATTGTAAGCTCCAGTCCCCCGCTCCGTTGACACCGTCCAAAGCTAACTCGGGAACTTTTACAGAACTATATCGATCCTCGGTTGACTGTCGTCTTCTCCAAGAAGTTTGACGTTCCGATTGAAAAATTCTTCTCCAAGACCCTGCGGGACAAGTTCCGATGGGCCATCAAGTCGGTGGAAGACGCAGACGACTGGGAGTTTTGAGTCGCCCTCGGGTGCACGAGATCCTCCTTTCATGCGAACAAGGTTGAGCCGAGTCTGCCATGCCCTATCTTGCTCTGCTTTAGCTTTGTCTTTCGCTTACGCATTCCCTTTTATTCAACTTGAAGAATTATCACATATACGGAGAGAAAAAAGATTCAACGACACATTTTGGGAAGGGGCGCGCAAAACATTGACAACGACCATGCGATGGAAGCATGGGGTGGCGAAGAAACGAGCGCGTGGCGAAAGAGGGCGAGTTTTTATCCTGACATGAGGTCGGAGCAGTCGATGCTTCTGGCGCGTCAGACAGCCTTGCGCGATTCGCACTCAAAGGCATATCATACAGTATCTGGTTTATGGTGCAACGCGAGGGGAAAACATCCAGCGCATTGTACAGTTGTGCTAAGCTCAAAATAGCTATCGTTCTAGAAACAAATGCACCCGCGACTTGCCTTGTTAAACGCGTGTTTTGAATTGCAACTTGGTGTATGAGCAAGATACGTTTAGTCAAATCTCCTTGTATTGATAGACTCGGTCGTCCACATCGCGTCTCCTTTTTTTTTCCCGGGCGCGACATCTCTCTTCTATGAGCCTATGAACAGACATATGTGTGCGTGTGTTTTGTGTGTGTCTCAAGTCTGTTTGGTCGCCTTATGGGGAGGATTGATCCCAACACCGTCATATGCTCAATAGTCAACCTTGCCTAGTTGTAAATCCCCAATGCAGACAGCATATCCTGTCAAACGCCCTTGATGCAAAGCTCGCTATCCCTTTCCGTATGATGCAAATGTATGCCAGAGTCCCAAATGTGCCAAACAAATCAAGTAGAAACAAATAAAGGAAAATGGGAGACGGCCAAGTCTGCTCTCGGATGCTTCTAGCAGAGCCTCTGGCAAAAACTGAGCACGCCCACAGCCAGTGGCAACAGCAACGCCGCCAGCAGCGACGATAGCTGGGACGACGACGCCGCCATGCCCGTGTTGTCGCGCATAATCTTGCCCTCGGGGTTCATGTACCAGCCGCTAGGAATCGTCCCTCCCGTCGGGTTCGCGCCGGCCACCCAGGGCCACCCGGTCTGCGTGCTCGTCGCCGGGCTGCCGTCACGAGCGATGCCGCCCACAGGCACCGATACCTGGGCAGTGGTTGCGGCAGGCTGCGCGGCGCTGCCCGTGATGGTGAGCGGGCTCTTGTTGCTGTTCATGTTGCCGTTGACGGCGCCGCCGACGGCCTCGATGGACTTCCAGGTGCCGGTCGTGTCCTTGTACTTGTACTCCTTGCCGGTCGAGTAGTCGGCGATGACGATGCTCCGGACCTGCATGGTGAAGGGCCCCCTGGAGTAGTCGGTCGGCCCGCGCGCCCAGCTGACGGTGCCGGGGGCGTTGGTGTTGGGGTCGCCGCCGGCCCAGGAGCCGAACTTGATCCTCATGGGCGTCTGGGGGTACTGGTCCTGAGCGGCGTCCTTTTGCGCCAGCGTGCGCACCACCTTGCCGTCGGCCATCCATATGATGCGGTCCTGGGTCCAGTCGATGGTGTACTTGATCCACTGCGACTGCGTGCCCGACACGCTGTGGAACTCGCCGCGGTTGTACGTCGTGGTGCGGCCCTTGCCAAAGTAGTTGGACTGCATCTCGTCGGGGTTGGCGCCCAGCCACTCAATGTCGATCTCGTCGAGGTCGTCCGACTCGAGCACCAGCGACGAGACGATGCCCGCGCCGGGGGCGGCCTTCATGGTGATCTCGACACGGCCGAACATGATGTAGAAGAGGGAGTTGAGCTGCGGCGCGTCGCCGCCACGCGCGACCGTGAAGGCGGCGCCGTTGCTGGAACTGTAAGAGGGAGACCCGGACGCGGCAAAGGAGTTTACGGTGCCCTTGCGGAAGTCGACGCTGACGGTCATGCCGAGTGCTGTGTTGGCGGGACATTGGGCTGTGGGCAGACGGGGTCAGCAAGGGGGAATGCTGAAGAGAAGCGAGAGCGAGAGTAATGTCTTACTGTTGAGGGGGTTGCATTGGCTAAATGTTTGAGCCGCCGCTGTGCCAAGTAGGAGAGCCGCTGCCGCAGTCGCCGCCGCAAAGGCGGACCGCAGTGAGCTCTTCATGGTGTTGCGGAGATGGTGGTGTGCGATTCACCCTCAAGCACGGCAAGACGGGTGGTCCTGCGATGGAAGTACTGTAGTCGGAAATGTCTCTGGTGCGCGAAGCAGACGTCGGAGGGCGTTCGGAAGCTAGGAATGCAGCGGGAAGGCAAACCTGCAGCCCAACCGCGCAGACATCCGGAAGCTATATCAATGGTCGGGTGTGGAGGATCGGTCCGGCTCTCAGGCGCCCAGCCACAGGTGCATCGTCATCGCCCAGCGCGTATTGCCAGGCATTCAAGCTCGCATGGGCGGGCACGGCTGTCAGCCAAGGCTGTCAGCCAAGGCAGCGCCCATGCTGCTATTGGGTCCGTCTTTTTCTCGTTGCCCGGGCGGCCGGCGCGACGAGGAGGTTGGGACTGGGTTTCGCAGGCGGCTGCTGAGGCCTGACGACGCCATCGGGTGCGGCCGGTGGCTGGGATTTCGCGTGGCTGGGCGGCCCCACCCGTCCCGAGATGAGTCGGCCTACCCTAGAGACCCGTACATCTTTCTGATTTCGAAGCCACGTCTCGCTCGACGGAAGTAATGTCACAAGAGCAACGAACAAATATGATTACTGACACCATCCCTCTCTCGATGTCAAGAAGCGCACTGCGATCACGGAAGTTGCACATGAGTCATACAGTCGAGGGGGCCGCTGCGCCACGGGTCAGGATTGCGAAGCAATATATCCACGACAATTCGATATACCGTATCGACTCAGAACATTCGTCGCTGCCCCACGAGGATTAAGCAAAGCTATTCTGCGGGGGAAGCCAATGATGAGCCTGTATCTCAATTCCTAATCTGAGGAGGATGTAGCTGATTCGCTCTACCCACGAATTTTCCGAGTTTATACGGTAACAGGGACCATTTGCAAAGATCATGCACGCAATGCTCACTGACACATCAACACATGCTCTAGGTAACCAACGACTCAATTCCATAGTACTTCTCATCAAAGGCACACTATGTCCTCTTCCCCTGTCCCTGGACCGACGACTCTGAGCGCCGTCACAAAGTCTCTCATTATCCTCCGATTTCCGGTGACTTATGCCCTCACTCCGTCTATCGATTTCATGCTCGTCTTCAACGTGACCGTCACTACAAATCCTCTTCCGCCGCGAGCATTGCCGCAGTCGCTGTGCTTGTGCAAGCCACACACAATTCTGACTCGCGGTCCGTCGTTGCTTCTGACGGGAGACGGCTAGGACGCAGCTTGCGACTCTGGCATGCGCAGCGGCGTACCCGTCGAGTCAACCCCAGGATGGCTGCCCTGACTTGAGGACGCCCGCGACAATATTCGTGCTCGTGAATGGCACTCGGGCCGCCGCGATGTGCCGCGTCGCCCGCTACCGAGCCGGGACGAGCCCTTCGAGGGTCCCGTATGCCGCTTGCGCGTCCGTTCGCAAAGCCCACCTGCAATGCGTGCCCGCACGAGAGACACCGCTCGTGGGCCGAGCGCGCCGTCTGCCAGTGTCGAGAGCCAGCAGGGAGCGCAAGCGTTCTGCAAAGCAACCATGCGGCCGGCAGCAGCGCCTTTCTCCCTCGCATTGATTCCCCTCGCAAGAGCTTCAGTCCTTTCCCCCCACGCCTGCTAGGACTACACGGCCGTAGCCGCAACTTGGCCCTCGGTGACCTTTGAAAGACGCGCAACTTTTTTTTAGGGTTTGGGTTGTTTTTTGGGTTGTTTTGTAGAGTCCCAGCTCCGTGTCCAGGAGCCAATGAAGGAAATTGCGCAACAGCACTCGGCAGTGCTTGACGAAAGCTTCGCAATCGGCCTGAGGGCACGGACATTGTCACACGAACCGACCCGAGTAGGGATCTCGGAGACTTTTACCCGTTGGCAAGATCGGCATCATGCCTTGGAGAGGGGGGTGAGATCTTGCAGAGGGTCCGATCTAATATCTCAAAAGTTGCTTCTGTCCCTCGACGCCGGCGCAGCCGCCCGATACCCAGAAATGAATCACCACAATGCTGGCGGCTACTAGCCTAGCTCAGCAGATTTTCAAGCGCGCCGTTGGACGTGCCCAGGAAGGAAACGGCGTCTGCAGCTCATGCACCGTAAACTTCGTAGGCACAAGACATCCTGCGGTCGAGAGGCTCCAGAGGCTCTTCACGCCGTACCAAGGCCGGGATGCTGGGTGCTTCTTTTGATGGAGAAAACACCAAAAAAGGAAGTACCCCGAGTATAACAGGGATTATCACAGTAGTTGATTGTTCAATGTACAAATCGTCCCAGTACCTACATGTAGTTAGGCTTAGTCAAGTGGAAGTCTCATTGTGATTTTACCGGGGTAACTTGACGGGTGTGGAGATAAGGTCATGACACGACTGCCATTTTGGTGACAAGCTCTTTCGTGCCTTTTAGCTGAGACTGGGCATTCTTCTATACACTGCTTGAGCGAATGATCTCTACACTGATTACATTTTCGTACACCACACGCGAATGTGTGAAAGCGAAAGTATTTGCACTCCTCTGTGAAGTATAGGAAAGACCATTCGTGCCTAGTCAATGTCTGACAAGGACCATTACCGGACCTCCCCTCCCTTGCAAGAGTTGACGGCGCTTCATGTAAGCACGTAATGCACCTCCCCTCGATGAACATCAAAGTACAATCTCACTTTACATAGCTTAGCATTACTACTTCTTCCCCCCCTCCCACAAGTCCCTCCGCAGTTACAAATATCTACATCTACTTTTTGAGTCAGACTTGATCCCGCAGCCAGGCCAGCGTCCTACCTCGTATGTATATTATCGCTTGGGGTGGGGGTGTGAGAGAGAGACGGGCTACTAATATATCAAGGTGACAGAGTACTATGTCGACGTCCAGGATGACGCCCTCCTGCATGTGGCGGCCGCGATCCTCCCAGAGGTTCAGTCAGAACGTACCTTTGCGTTTGCCGGGCCTATGAACGGAGATCGGATCCTGGACGTGTTTGGGCGGCTGTACCCGACCCGCAGCTTTGCCTCGCCCTTCCAAGCCGGGGAGGGTCCGAGCGAGTTTGTTCCTCGTCAGCGGGCGGAGGATCTGCTACGAAAGATGGGCAAGGACGGGTGGACAGGGTTGGAGCAGAGCATCAAGTGGAACACCGAGGATCTTGTCACAAGGTGTCAAAGGTGCTGTTGGTGCAATACTCCGTAGTGCCAGGTACCTGTCATTAAGTCGCATGTGAAACTGGAAGGCTTTCGAAAAGACAAAGATTCAACTACCAACAAATCCTTACGATAGGCCAACAACCGGGCGACTCTCACTGGCCGGATTGCGTATCACGGATTGGCACGCAAACAGGCTCTCGGGGGAATGTAAACGCCGAGCTTACTAATTAAAGCTTTAATCGAAGCTTTCCAAGGATCTATTGCGTTCTATCAATTAATACATGCTATCCATGGATACCTCTAAATACCCTAGCGTCTGGTTCCAGAACCTGTCTATATCTCTCCTTTCCCCCATTGAACCAACAAACCAGTTTAGCTCAGAAATCCTTAGCTATACTCACTTGAACCATGTCCATCTACGTTGTCACAGGGGTGTCCAAGGGAATTGGCGAACGTCTGCTATACACCTAATCCTACAGCGTTTGCTTCCCCCGTGCTAAATGAACCCTTGATTTCAGTTCGAGTTCCTTCGGCAACTATCGGAAGATAAGGAGAACCTGCTTATCGGTCTTGTCCGTAACAAGACTGCGACCGAGAAGAAGGTTGCCCCGGAGCTAGGCGACCCGCCCAACGTACACATCCTCCATGGAGACCTCACCAACTACGCCAGCCCACCTTAGAGGAGGCGGCCGCCGAGACCGCCAAGATCGTTGGCGACCGTGGTGTCGACTACCTGGTTGCCAACGCCGGTCTCGTGCCCGAGTTTGATGCTTACGGACCTGTCAGCGCATTGTATGTCTTACCTCTCCCTCTCCTGACGACCAAACCCGGCTCCAGGCTGTTCTGTGATGGTGTGGACTAATGGTAGATGCACAAAGCAGGGCCGATAAGATCGAGGAGGTCGATGCTGGTGCTGCCGAGACATTCCAGACGAATGTCACCGGCCAGCTCCACCTCTTCAACCTCTTTGTTCCTCTGATCAAGAAAGGCAAGGCCAAGAAGGTCATCGCCATCTCAACTGGCGTGGGCGACATCGACCTGACCAACCAATGCGAGATTGACGTTGGCCCGATCTATGCCGCATCCAAGGCCGCCCTGAACATTATCGTGGCCAAGTTCAGCGCGGAATACAAGAAAGAGGGCATCCTCTTCTTAAGCATCAGTCCGGGCTTGGTAGAAGTCGGTCGCTATGCAAATGGTACGTGCTTATCTCTATTCCCAGCTCTGGCGGGGACGCCTGAGGACTAGTAGTAAGTAGACTAACACATCTGTCCAGCCACGCCAGATCAGGTGAATGGCCTGATGGGATTTGTAGGCAAGCTCGCATCGTATGCCCCCCATTTCAAGGGTCCAATCACCCCGGAGGAATCGGTCAAGGCTGTTCGGTCCGTCTGGGAGTAGGCTAGCATTGAGGAGGGATATGGTGGTGCGTTCATCTCGCATCTGGGTAACAAGCAATGGGTGTAAAAATGCTCGCATGCCAGGCGCCTAGTACATGCCCCTTCTCTTTTACTAGGTTCAAAAGTTAGTAACTCTGTACACGAAGATTGGATGTTCATCAATGAATTCTTCGACTTGTTGCGAACGGTCAAGTAAAGACCCTTGGACCTGCATAAGATTCGGCGGATGGATTCGGCGGTGCGTTCGGCGAATGTGTGCACCACGGTATCGCGTCCCGCACCACTCGCTCCGCCTAGGACAGACGGCGCCGGCAAGACGGTGGTGTTGCTGCCGATTGTAACAACCCATCAGTCATCGGCGGCGTCTGTTGCTAGATTCCGGAGATCGGCTGTCAGCGTTGTTTGGGAGATCTTGTAGCTGTTGTCCTAGTGGATACTGCTTCATTGCTGTTTGTTCATGGCTCATATTGTTCGGCTACTCTTTGCCGTGCGACCGTAGAAGTCCAGGGGTACTATGATGATGCGCGCATCGTAATTCCAGTCGTATTATGCTGACCATAATTTGCGCTGTTTCTGGCGATTGAGTGATCTCAGTGTATACAGTGCAGAGAGGTGCAGGGTAGGTCGTCATTGTAGGGATTGCTGCCCGGGTCGGTGACGACCAGCGAATATCGGCTGTTGTATGTTTCTTTTTTGTCTTTTTGCGCTTCTCAATAACGTTATTCAAGGCTGAGAAGTTGGCATCGTGGGGGAAGACTCGTCACGAAGCGTGAAAGCGTATCCCGCTTTCGTCTAGCTATGACGAATGCTCTGTCGATCGCACTCCGGAACGGCTTTGCGGGCCGCGACCAGCACACATGAACCGCCTGCAGGCTGTTACAGGCACGCCACCGCGTTGTGATAACGTCATGTTCTCCGTGCGCACGGCGTGTGCCTAGCATCGGCGCTCGGAACTAAAGGAAAAGGTCGTCGTTGGACAGAGCCATCGGAAAGTGAGCAACAGATTTATCAAGGGACCGGGGAAGCGGTCCCAAGATTGACATCGGATGAAAGAGGGCAAGTTCTCGAGCTTGGACGAGATCGCCAAACTAGTGGTGATAGTCTTGTCAATTGGCTGAATACTACCAAGCACGGGCGGCCGGATTCAATGCGTTCCTTGTGATCGTCGCTGGATTGGATGGAAGCTGGAGTGAAGCAGTGGGCCGCGAAGCCTTCGAGAAGGCACTCCGAAGGAGGCATTGGTTGACATTCATTGGCGCGGCCGAGATAGTACCTGCGCTAGTCTGGGGCTTCCCTGGTCGGCTTCGTCACGGATGCGAGCGCTCCGCCCCCAACTTCAACTAGTTGCGGTGCAACTTTCAGAGCGAGCGCCCGCGGGTCGGCTGCAATCGCAGTTCAGGACTAGTCCCAAGACCTCATGGCTGGCCGACGCAGGCGGACGCTACCGGAGACTGTGAAGATGGTCTTGAGATGCTCAAAGACTGCGGACCCGGCCGGGAGCTGACTGGTGGTAGTCAAAGGCAATGGTGGGACAGCCCTGAAGCAATCCTGCGTGCGGAACTCTAGAGCAGAGGCAGACGCAAGCTATCTTCGCAATTTGGACTACCACTCTCGGCTCGCACTTGGATCTTCCAGAAACACGCAAAAGTTCGAACGGACCCCCGCCGCAATTTGCAGCTGAACTCGGTCCTAGTCAGAAATCCGGGGATCAGGTCAAGGCCACAAGCTAGGGTCTTATCCGAACCCTGGTCAACCGGGGATCTTGATCCATTTGGATAGGTCGGCTGCCCATCCGGCCCGTCGAGTGACCCATGTCCATCAAGCTCCAAAAACAATCCCTGCCTCTGTGATCAGTGAGACTGGGGTCTTGAATAGTACTCGTACTCGTAGAGAGCTCCTCCCGGTGTACTCCGTATTGGCTGATTTACTGGCTCGACGATCGGCGAAGAGAAGGCCAATCGATAGCGACAAATGCTATGATGGCAATGAGATTGCTCGAGGGCCTCCACCTGCACATGGCTTTTGTTGGCTGTTGACATGCCCAATTTGAGCATGCAGGGTTGGCAAGCCGAATGCGAAGCGAAATGTTTTCCAACTCCTGGTGCTCGATGGGCATGGGTACGAGTAGTTGGGAAAGTGCTAACACCATGTTTGCTTTCCCAGATGAATGATGTAGTGGTTGTTGGTTGCGGACGAACTAACAAGAGACCCTGGATGGAGGCAGAGCGAAACCAAAACGCAACAGAGCCGAGCAAGGGCCTCGAGCGACGGCCCAACCACAGCGTCGGTGGCGAGCAGCCAGTCTTGAATGAGGCTAGCATGACACTATCATTTTGGCTACGGTCGGCTGCTGCAGTGCCCGAAGAGGAACTTGCTTGGAAAGGCGAATCGCAAGCAGCAACAACTTTGACGGTGCGGCGCGGGAGACAGGGCATGTTCTTTGGGCCGGGTGCTCAGAGGAAGATGCGTTGGACTAACGGGCTCGTCCCGATGCCGCCAGGGTCCCTGGGTGCAGCCCGGTTCCGCGACACCAGAGCGGAGCAAGACCCAGCAGAGATGCATGAGCCAGACTCAGCAATCCTGGCCCCAGTAAGAACGGGTCTTGGGTGTGTACTATGTAAGTTCGAGTATTCTGGAGCTCGGTCTGAAATGACGAGTCTCATTCGGGGCATCTCACCGCGGTACCTGCACCACGGCGGCAGTTCAACCCTCGTGGAAAATTTGGCAAGTCTGCCAGCTGTCTCGGGCCTTTCAAGCGATTGAAGGGAGGACCCTGATGTCCAATGGGGTAAAAGAGGCAGCTGGGGTCGACAGTGACATTTTCACCTTTCGCCAGCTGAGATCAGGGACAGTCGGAGCGTTGTGGCGGAGGGGCCAGTGAAGATTTTCGGTGGAGATGATGGCATGGGTGGCGCTGGCGGTCAGGTCCTCGTAACAGGACCTCGAATGTGACAGCAAGCCCAATTGAACGCCGTCAAGCCAGGCACGATTCGCGCCCCTGCCGTGGTCCGTACCTGCGCCGAACCTGCATGCATGAATGCACGCAGTTGCTGCACCACGACGCAAAGCCAATTGATGATGTCTTTCTTCGGTGGCGAGATGGACTCAGCCATCCGCGGCGGGCATGTGCAACGACTCGACTAAATGCTGCAAGCCAAGGTTCTCGAGCCTCATGCGTACAGGTACCTTGCAGGATGGAGGCTGCCTACCTTACAGGTAGGGACGGAGAACGGTACGGTACGCTCTCGTTTGCGCACGCCACCAACGGCGCACAAACTCTGCAATATTCTCGCAACGGCTACAGCTTTCCATTGACGTGGCCAATTGTCAGAGCACGGCATGAGACCAGAACCAAGAATAAAGGCATGGCCCGCTACTCATGCCCATAAGTGCTTGCTGGGCGGCGCGAGTCCGTCTTGTCTTGTCTTGGCAGCGTTGACGGTCGTTCCAGGCAGACAAAATTCCGTACGATACACAGCCAGGTATGCCGCTATCTACGACGCCACGGCGAATCTGGACTCTGCCAACCGGAGTAGCTCAGGCTCACTTCTCTGCTCAGCGGGAGTTCAAACTGCCTGTTCTGGCTAGCAGATGCCACGCCATGATGGGGAAGACCGCAAATGCAGCCTGGGCACAAGCCAAGCGTGAGCCATTTCCGACATCACAGGTAAATCGTGCCGCGCTTGCGCTTCTCCACGCCTCGGTCGAGGGAGTGGGGAACGGCGCTGCAGGTACAGGATGCACGCCGTAAGCTCACCATGCCGCAACTCCCACGCCAATGCAAGCCTCATTGTGCAAGGGAGTTGTACAGACGCCCGCCTTGAGCGCTCCATGCTCGGCGTTGATGCACTTCAACCGCCAATGCACTGTCGATACTTTGTGCAAAGCTAAGGTTTCAGGTTGAGCAGCCCACCCGCCCGCCAATGGGAACGCAGCCGCAGGTTTCGCCGGTGGCATAAGTGGCTTTCATTAGCGACGGAGGCAGGTCGGTGCAGTTATCCTCATCTGATTATGGACCGACCGCTGAGGTCATGAATGGATGCGTGCTGCAGATCATCGTGATCAGGCTCGGCCACTCGTATCGGTAGCGACGCCGGCCGGAGCGCTCAAGTCGGTGACCAACTCCGGCCTGCCTTGAAGAGCGCTCTGTCGACTTGGATAGATGGTGGTGCGATTCCCTGAGCTGCATCATGCAAGGTACGGCAAACTCTGCCTGCTCGCCCTAGACCGGCGTCTGCTAGTACAATAATTGCCGGGCCGTGACCAGCTCCATGAGCGAGCCGTCGCTATGATGGAACTTACCAGAGGCCAATAAGGTGGCCACCGGCGCCAGCTCTTTCAGTATGTCATCAGAGCCTGGGCCGATTCGTGTCAACTTCCCTGCCAAGTGCCCTTCCGAGTCAATCGGGCGAGCAGTTCCGAAACAGACGATGCGTACCCCATCCGTCGTTGGCTTCTTGCGGCACTGGAGCTCAATTATTTGGAAGGCACAAGTTGCTTGCGAAGTTTTGCTGGCGCCATCCGATAATGAGCTTGGCCGCTTTCGTCCCTTTTCCCCGGCGGCTGCTTGAAGTGAGAATATGTCCGCAATCCAGCTCGGTGCATTGAATTGGGCCTGCATTGCCGCAGCCTACACGAGTAATCGCCGTACAGTTACATATTGCGCTCTCGCACTGCAGCAAACAAAGTTCCTTGCCCTGAATCGCCCCGGGCTGGGGTGGGCATCATTCCCGGGTGCTGGTGGCAGATCGTCCCAACTTTGAACGGTCCACGCCCATCGGACTTGGTTCGGCCCAGAGTGTCAGCGGTCATGGTGAAACTGGCAACGCCAGCGGCTCGGGGCCAGGCGAGCGCCGCGAGCCGTGGCCCCGTCTTCAGCCCGGCGGGCCCGGTGGCGCACGAATGGAGCCTGTTGTTCACCCTCGTTTCTTTGGCAAACCACCAAGAAGCAAAGTATTGGACGCCGTCTGCGGTGGGGGACGAAGAGGCGCGAAAAGCCAGCGAACGTCCCAGAGTTGCCGGCTAGCGGCATCCACTCGTGGGCGGTTGATGCCTCGGGCGGTTTTGACGACGCCGACGTTGTGCGTATTTTGCCGTCAGTCATACGGATGCTTTCGAGTACTCGTAGGTGGTTGTTGGCTGTCGTGTGTCGTATTGCTTCCCGCTGGAAGGAGCCGCCGTTGGCCCATGTCGGGACGAAACGACAAGAGACGCACCTTGGCATCTGGGTCTGGGTCGCAAACTGTTAACGAAATTGCCAAGCCTCGGTCTCTATGCACAACTATGCACACGGCAACCGTGCAACAAGGGCGACGGCGACGTCGGCGCACAGGCGCTCTCATTTGCACAATCCGTTCTGGCCAGCGTCCAGTCCACCTGGCGCCGAATGACGATCGTCCCTGCCCCAGTGATGTCCAGCATGGCCGTGGCTTGCGCGGCTGTCAAGTCTAATAGAGAAGACGCTATGGCGGCGGCGTCAACGTAAGTAACCTAAGGTAGAGCATGGGCAAAACGCAGATCGCCATCAACGCCGGTGACGTGTTGACTGCAACTCGGCGTGCCATGACGCCCCCTTCTTGACATCATGGTGCTTTGCGGCTTGCCGTTGGGTAGATGCTTTGGTCGACATGCGCCCCGACGTGATCAGCGACGAGGCAGCGCAACGTTGACGCCATCATCTGCACGTGCCTTGCATTTGGCCGAGCACAGGCTGGTGTTACAGAGGAGAGCCCTCCAATGGCTGTGCACAGGCGGACCGTCCGAGGGCCGGCACAAAGTGGTTAGCCACTGGCATCACGTTGGGTGGTCCGAGCCATCATCCATCCTATCACCGTGCAGAGTTATGCATGATTCGTGACACGGGCTGTGTCTTGTGTGTGCCTTCGCGCCAACGGCGTTGCGCGACAGAAGGAGGCGCGTATACACGAAGCACTATTCGTATGCAGATGCACAGTGGGTGTATCGAGCGTAAATTTGTGATTTGGGGGGGGGGGGGGGG
>JALHBZ010000119.1:140684-178277 GCA_024340015.1 Tolypocladium ovalisporum
TGCTCGTGTGCTGCATGTTCCCATCCCCATGCACGTCCAACCTTCACCAAACGGCGTGGGCTAAAGGGCCGGCTGCTGCTAATGGAGCGCTGGGACGGAGGCGGTTTGCAGGTTCCACGGCGGGTCGAGGTACTCAGGCGTGCCACCGGCGGTACATCTGGGGATGACGGCGCGTCCCCAGCGGCCGGGGTCCCAGCGACCGAGCCTGGGAGGTGGTGGTCTGGTCCAGAATTAGAATAGTAAGAGTGGCCCAGTGGCTGTGCCAGCGTGCGGAGGCAAACGTACCACCGGGGCTCACTTTCAGAGACGCCCTGGGCCCTACGAGTATGGTGTGCTGATGGTGGATGAAGACCCGCGATGCCAGCGAACCACGCAATGAGGTCGGGCATCTCCAAAGTGACCAGGCAGGTGCATTGTGCAGCTTTCGCCCGCCAGGGACCCCGTCTGTCGTCAAGGCAGCAAGGTCATCACTGACCTCCGACTACGGCCAGCACCAACCCGAAGGCCGTCGTCCAGCTCTCCATGCATCGTGGCCAATGCCAATGCCACGCCCATCCATGATCCAACCATCCGTCGACGCCTGCAATCCACCACTACCGCCGCCGCCGCAACGCCGGCACCAGCACCAGCCTTCAGCCATACGAGAATACTCCAGCCAGCGAGCTGCTTTCCTTGGCGGTACGAGTACACACCACCACCCGACACCACCCCCGGACCACACGCTCTGGGTCGACAGGGTTCAGGGAGGTGTGGGAAGACGACTGTGCCGCCCGCCGCGACGGACCCCTGCTCGGGCCCGCTCTGGCTACCCTGGTCAGCGTGAGTGAGACAAGCGTGGAGGCGACTCGAGGGTTCCCACTTGGGCCATGCCTTGGCCTGGCCGTCTGCTTTTGATGGATGGCCTGGTCTGACTACGTTGATCTTGGGCCTCGTCTTCGTACTTATGCTTCCACGGACCCCGTCACCGCGGTACGCTGGCCATATGATCGGCAACCTGGTCGGATTGGGTGCTTTTTGAGCTTGTTGTCTTGCCTGCCCTCTCCATTCTTCCTTCTTTTGATCATTCGACTCCGTCTACTTTATACTTTGGAACTCCTCGTCATTGCTCGAGATTCCTGACCTTCATTTGCCCGACGATACTTGGCCTCTCTGTCTATTCTGTTCTGTCCTGCCTCTCTGCACCACCACAGACGCAGCAGAAACGATTATCTCATGTACAACACCGCAACCCTGTGCCGAGTCATAATCTAGTCAGCCCTCGACCTTCGAGCGACCGTCGTCCATTCTTTGCCCGAGGCTCTCTCGAACCACCATCTTTTGGCCATCTGCCCACCAGCTACTGTATACTACGAGACCATATACCTCACCTAATCGACATTGATCACGCCCAAGAGGAGGACCCAAGGCAAACAAACGACACTTTCGTTATAAAGTGTCGGGGTGAGTGACCATCTCTACCTCTCGTCTGCTCCAATGGCCATTGTGTGTGACTAACAAGACGTGGCAGCCAGATCAATCGAGCCGACAATCATGGACACCACTACCATGCCTCAAGGCCCCGTCTTCTTCTTCACGCACGACTCCAAGACCATGACCGGCCAGCCGATGAGCATGTACCCATCAGTACCCACACTGCCGTCGACGCCCATGTACTCGCGGCCTGGCTCCTCGTGCTCGCAGCCTCCCACGCTCTTGAGCAACGGCCCATCGGTCATGACGCCCACGGGCTCGCCCCCGCCTACCTATCACAGGCATGCAATTATGCTCGAGACGGAGTTTGGCGACAACCCGTACTTCCCTTCGACCCCGCCTCTGTCCACCTCGGGCAGCGCCATTGGCAGCCCCAAGACCTGCGACGTACTGCAGACACCCATGAACCCAATGTTCTCGGGCCTGGATGGCCTGAACGTGTTGATGAAGCCCAGCCTCGAGGTTGCCGAGAACTCGGTTCTGGACTGGTCCAGCTGCGGATCCCCACCGATGACACCTGGTGAGTCGAAGCCGCCCCGTCCCAGCATGCCAGGCCCGAGAGCACCGTTGTCCAATTGGAAGTGCAGCGGCATGACCTCGATTTCGGTCGAGGTGTCGAAGCTGCATCACCGTCATATCGGCCTGATGCCAATCGTCGGAGCGTATTGTGTTAGCGGGGCCAGCGGCTAATCTGCATTGGGCAGTGTACCTCCAGTCTCAATTCGCCATTGTTCCCTCGCTTAACAGCACCACAAGCGACTTGTCCACAGCATCGTGCCCGTCCTTGTCACCGTCGCCAACGCCTTACGCGCGATCCATCGCGTCGGAGCACGACGTGGATTTTTGCGACCCCCGGAACCTGACCGTGTCCTGTGCAAGCTCTGCCCACCTGACGTTGGCGCCCGAGTTCAATTTGACGGGTTTGGGTTTGGGCGAGGACGAGGTTAAGGTTGAACAGCCAACGGCTAGTCCCGCTGCCTTGTTCCAACCCACCTTTGATTTCAATTCTGCCATCCCTCACGGACTGCCCAGCTTTGAGGACTTCTCTGACCTCGACTCGGACGACGACTTCGGCAGTCTGGTCGACCTCGGCGAGCGAACGTCTTCTGACGTGTCTCGCCCGCGAGCCTGCACTGGCTCGTCCGTCGTCTCTCTTGGTCACGGTAGCTTCATCGGTGACGAGGACTTTAGCTTTGACGAGAGCGCGAGCCTCCAGTTCCCCTCTCTGCCTGGTCCACCCTCCAGCATCGACTCCACCGACGATTGCCACCAGGACAAGCGTCAAAAGAAGACCCCCAGCAAGGACTGCTGCGCTCCGGAGCCCATTATGAACACCGTCGGTACTGATGCTCAGGCTGACGACAGCCAGGAGCATTCCGACAAGGCAGAGTCGGTCGCCTCCGACTCCAATGCTTCTTCTGGCTCCGAAACACCTGCTGCTAGCCTGCCCGCCCCGACCAACCGCCGAGGTCGCAAGCAGTCGCTCACTGAGGACCCTTCCAAGACCTTTGTGTGCGAGCTTTGCAATCGTCGCTTCCGCCGTCAAGAGCACTTGAAGCGCCATTACCGCTCTCTCCACACGCATGAGAAGCCGTTTGAGTGCAATGAGTGTGGCAAGAAGTTTTCTCGCAGCGACAACCTGGCCCAGCACGCCAGAACCCATGCCGGTGGTGCCATCGTGATGAACCTCATCGAGAACGGAGACGGGTCTGCTTATGAGTCAGGCATGATGCCGGTCCCCACGGGCGACGACTACGGCAACTACGGCAAGGTGCTCTTCCAGCTCGCCTCTGAAGTCCCGGGCAGCGCTACCGAGCTGTCGTCTGATGAGGGAAGCGACCAGGGCAAGAAGAAGCGCAAGCGCTCTGATTAAGCATCTCACGTCTGGGCGCAGGAGAGGCGACGGCCAGGATGGCCGAGCTGGCTGCACACCCCTATACGACATTGTTTATGACCTTCATTCTCAACACCGAGACCACAATCACGGTGAGCTTCGGCAAATAGGGTACAAGGAATTTCAAGGAACCACAACCTTGGTTAGACGGGGCGGACAACAAAATTCATTTGCACAGTACAAGCGTTTATGACTTGCATTTACCTTTGTCTTCTTGTATCAACCTTCAAATCGACAATTTGTTCAGCGGATGATCGGAAGAACAAGCTGTTTGTTGTTTCGACGCTGCATCATGACCACAAAAAGAGTTCGACAGAGACTCGGACAGGAAGGAGATATCTTCTTGGGACCTGAAAACTTGGCGTGCAGGGCGGACATTGAGAATCTTGTTTTGCTTTATGCTGGAGGCTGTTGGGCGGAAGGATGGGAGCCCGCACCAAAGTCGCTGCTTCTCGTTCTTGACTTTTGTTGTAATTCTTCACTGCACGCAGAGGCTGGTCGGCTGACGGCTTTGGACGAACAAGGTCGGACTCGGGATGCGTGTGCTTCTGCCGCGGAACGTCTCGCAGTCGCGTTGGATTTATTATTTGTTTCTATTGAGCCTGGCTGTTGTTGTCTGCTAGGAGAAGCACGCCGAGGACATGAGTGTGCTGGTCACAGTCAAGACGGGCAATAGCATTAGCGTCGTACATGCATATACGCTTCAAGCACGGCTTCTCCTTCACACTTTGAAAAAAATTGAATATGCCGGCAGGATGCGATTTCACGCCCCTCGGGCATCCCACTCACCTGCTGTTGCGAAACATGCGACTGGTGCTGGGGCGGGAGGGACGGCTTCTGGAATACAGGGATTCTCCAATATCGACCCCCAAGCTCGTGAAGACGCCTCTCGCCGTTAAAGGTACCCTCAGAGGACCCCGACGGGACCCCGACGGGACCCTGACGGGACCTTGATCCGATGGCTCACGGCTGATTGCGATTGCATTGACAGGCATGAACCGCTGATCCGCATCAGAAATTGAGCCCCATAACTGAGGACAATAATCACCGGGCAGCTCGACGACAGGATACGACAGGGTCGGTCGATTCCACGGTAGCGGGGAGCCAACCAGGGATCCAGGGTTGGCTTGAGGCATTGTGCGTCGGTGGCCAGATGAGACGAGGGCATCATCGATGGTCGATGCGACCCTGGCCCAGGATGGAGACGGCAACGCCGGGGCCTGAATGTGGCCCGGCACCGGGACCACGGAGTGGGCGATTAGGCAGCCCATCAGGTGTGTGAGACCCTGGTTAGGCCATGGCTCCGCGAGTAATAGCGAGAGGGCGGATTGGACGGGACCGCGACGGGTGAACAGAGGGCCGTACCGGTGGAGAAGCAGTGGGCAAAGCTTGGCCAGGTTCGGGCACTGTTCATGGGCGAGATGTGGTGAGGGCAAAACGGGGCCTCGGGGCCTCGAAGGCTAACAATGGAAGCCTCACGTCGGCTACGGACTATTATGGACGAAAATTTGAGGGAAGAGTAATATCGCGATGGGCTCACCGAGAGCTTGGGTGTGGATGAGGTCAAATTTTGTTTCGGCAAATGATCCCAAGTTTTCGAAGCTGCCAACATGCTGCGCCAGCTGTTGGCCAGGAACCTGCTCCCGCCTGGTAGGCTTAGCTCCGTTCTATTTGAGTTTGTCCAAGGGTGTCTGTCGTCGTGATAAAACCTGCGGGTTATTGGACTGGGGTGTAACCTTGGGTGAAGCTTTGCGGCGCGGCACGAACCACGCTCTGACCAGGACCGGCGAGCGACAAGGGCAGGGCTGCTTGGAAATTCGCGGTGGAGGCCGCAAGACTTGCCGTGGTAAGGTGACGCTACGAGTACAAGATATGAGAATTTCTCGTTGGCATTAGAGCCAAATTTTATGATCTATGTGTATGCTCGAATGTCGGTACAAAGCACGAGGAGCATGGAACGTTGAGGCTACAACGCTGACAGAAGCCACCCGCTGATGTGCGTAGCCATGGGTAATTTCGATGATGAAACGCGAACGACGAAGAGAACAGCGGAGATATTGGCACTAACAGCAGCTCGCTGCGTTTGCCACTCTCTACCCAGCGGATCGTGCTATTGTCATTGATGAGGCAGGCCTCATTGACATATTTGCAGACTATAGGTTACTGAGTCAAACATTCACCAGGGTGATCTGGGTGGCGCGTCCGAGAGCCCAAACGATCCAGAGCCGCTCATCGCGTGGGGTAGCGTGGACGCCGACACCGACAATGTTCAGCCCATCAAGGCCATGGTGGGTTGACTATCGAGAGGCTGACAGCTCTTCTAGGATCACCCTTCAAGCCATGCGATTTCCTATGCATGTTTGCTGTTGTGTGGTGGCTGATGGAGACGCAGCCGCGCGATTGGGGTCATAGGATAGACAACACTCTAGGCGCGGCTTGAATAGCTTGAGCCAAGTATGTCGAGGATACGCGGTTGACAGACAATGATTCAACAGGCCACTTGACTTGCATGCAGAAAGCTCTGCGGTGTTGCTTGCCGTGATGGCTTCACGAGGAGGCTGTTTCGTTAAGCTCGCACGTGGGATCCACCCGCGCGTCTGAACGCGCGGAAAGAGGCTTCGCCTTGAAGACTTGGGGTGCTACAACAGCATCAATCGCGACCTGTGACTCAGCACCATCGATGATCACCTTCCGCAGACAATGTCCACTGAACGTCTCAATGTAATCGCACTCATTTCTGGCGGCAAGGACAGCTTCTACAGCCTGCTCCACTGCATCCACCATGGACATCGTATAGTCGCCCTCGCCAATCTCTTCCCAGCCAGCAGCAGCCATGGCGTCTCGCCGACGACGGCCACGGTCGAGGTCGTCGACCCGGCTAAGCTGCAGACGCAAACCGTGGCCGAGGACGGCGGCTCTCCGGAGCGGGACCTGAACAGCTTCATGTATCAGACGGTCGGCCACGAGATTCTTCCCCTGTACGCCGCAGCCACGGGCATACCGCTTTATAGGCGGCCCATTGTTGGCGGTGCGGTGCGCCACGAGCGCGACTACCACTTCGACCACGGCCACGACCACGGCTGCGCTGCTGAGGCGCAGACCTCGGTTCCGGAAGGCAGCGGCAGCGATGAGACGGAATCCATGCTGCCCCTGCTCCAGGCGATCAAGGCTCGGCACCCGGAAGCCAATGCCCTGTGCTCGGGCGCCATCCTGTCGACGTACCAGCGCACGCGCGTCGAGTCGGTGGCCCTTCGCCTGGGCCTCGCGCCTCTTTCGTACCTGTGGAAGTACCCTGTGCTGCCCGGGCCGCCCTCGTCGTCGTCGCCCGCGTCGGCCGACGAAGCTCAGCTCTTGAGGGACATGGCCGCGGCGGGACTAGAGGCACGCATCATCAAAGTGGCGAGCGCAGGGTTGACTGAGAGCCACCTGTGGGAGCGCGTGACGAGCGACGCCGGCGCGGACCGTGTCAAGGCTGCGCTGCGAAAGTTTGGAGTGGCCGAGGGCGCATCCTTGGGGGAAGGGGGCGAGTTTGAGACGGTCGTCCTCGATGGACCAAGTCGTCTGTTCAGAAAGCGCCTTGTTGTTCCTGAGAGCGGGAGGGCGGTTGTGCCGGAGGGGGGAGGCTCGACTTGGTTGATGCTGCGTCGAGCACGGCTGGAGGACAAGCCTGCTCAGGTCGAGGAAGACTTGGCTGTCCGAGAGCCTGAGCTGCTGGACGCCCGGTTCCGGTCCATCCTGAACAGTGTTCTGTCTGCGCCGGAAGACACGAAGATGGCAGCAATGCCGCCAAGTTCGGGCAAAGTACCACTGCTCAGCAAGTCTGGAGCGGAAGCAAATGCTGGCCAGGAATTGCTCCACTGGTCCGTCCTGGCGGAGTCACATATTGCCGGATGCTCGATACAAGAGGAGACTACTCACCTGGTGCAAAAGATGAGAAGTCTCGTCTCATCAGTATCCCAGGAACCTTCGCAGATCACCAACACCATCATCATACTTCGAGACATGATCGATTTTCCCAAGGTCAATGAGGAGTACGGGAAGCTCTTCACAATGCCGAACCCGCCTTCACGAATCACAATATCTTGCGGAGACCTCTTACCGGCAGGGCACAATATAGCAGTTCACGTCACAATGCCCAATCCCAAGGGGAGACACGACAGAACTGGACTGCACGTTCAGTCTCGCTCCTACTGGGCCCCTGCCAATATAGGGCCCTACAGCCAGGCCATAGACATTCCCGTCACGACACCACACGAGCAGGTCGGGCTCAGAGCCGTCTACGTCGCTGGACAGATACCCTTGATACCCGCTTCCATGTCCTTGCCACCACCCTCTGCAACATCTTTGCAACGACAGGTTGTCCTCTCGCTGCAGCACCTCTGGAGAATCGGCTCCGAGATGAAGGTACAGCTCTGGACGAGCGCAGTCGCCTACTTTGCCCGGCCACGAGCCGGCCACGATATGAAGCAAATGGCCGAACTCGCCGGTCGAGCTTGGAGCTTAGCACACGCCCCGCCCGAGGACGAAGAGGAAGCAGACAGCGGTCCAGATCCGTGGGACCTCAAGCACAACCCTCAGTACCTGTCACTGGGAGGAAGTGACAAGCAGAGCACGAGAGTCGCGCTGCCTGACTGGCCGATATTCTCACTCCGGCAGCAAAACGAGCCGGATGTGAGCGTGCCGCCATGCTTTGCGGTGGAGGTCGAGAGCCTCCCGCGACTATCTTCCGTTGAGTGGCATGCTCATATCGGGCTAAAGAATATTGGGGAGGGCTGTACGGAGACGGTGCATCTCCCCCAAGTCGGGGCAGAGGGCTGGAGATGCTGGCATTTGATGATCCGAACTGCAGGTGCCCTCGTCATTCACACCGTGCTCGCCTGCAAGCAATCAAGTGATTCTCGGCTATCCAGCTTCGGGGAACTGAGGCATGCCATGGGCACAGCGCATAGAGAATCACTTGCATGTCTGGGTGTGCAAGTTGAGAGCTCAGCCGATGAAGTGCCATTCCTCAGCTACGTGGACACGGGAAGTGTCAAATCTCTGTGGCAAGAGTATGGAGAGTCGAATGGACAGGCGCCGTTCGCACTGGTACCGTGTCACTCTATCTGGTCCTCGCACGGGGAGCGACTTGGATGCGTGGCGTTGTATAGAAGGACCATATCGCAGTCAAAGTAAGGTAGCTGGCATGGGGGATGTGCGTGGAGGCGAAGTAGACTTGAATACAAGGTTTCTGGTAGTCGTCTATGCCCTTTCCCTAGATCCAAATCGACATTAGAAAGGCCTTGGCAGCTTGCGGATAGAATAGACAAAACATCGTCGAAGCTCAGATTAACAATACGACATGGCGCTGATGATAAAGTATGGAAGGGGTCCTCATTACCTTGGGTGGCGTGCAGGGTCCAGTGGGCTTGGCTCGCGCGACGCGGCGCCAGAAGCACGTCATGGGCCGCTGCCCGCCTGTCCAGCGCCGGCGTCCCGCCTACTCGTACGCCCTCACCAAGAGGGGCATCGCGCCGACGGGATTCGACGCAAGGCCTGCACCTGCAGAGTGCGGATCTGATCCGATCCGTCGATGAGGTGACGGGACGAGCGAGACCAGCCCTCCCTCCCATGGCCGACAACGACGCCGTGGCACCGGCACCGGGTAGCGTGGGTGGAACCTCGAGCAGGGCCTTGTCTTCCCACAGCCTGCGGCGGCAGTCGACGAGCGAGCGCATCCATGAGATTCTCGAGGTGAGACACAGCACTGCTGGGATACCATGTCCCTGCCGCTCGCCATTTGAGACGCGGTCGAGCTGACGACGATGGACGGGCAGACGGCACGCGACCGCGCCGAGGGCATGGGGCCCGACCCGGTGCCCATTGTGCGCAAGGCGTCGTCCCAGCTAGCACCGCAGCAGCAGCAGCACTTGGGCGACGAGGTCAACGCCGACGAGATGACGGTCAAGGTCTCGCGGGGGTCGGGGCCCAGCTACCAGGGCGGCAGTAGCATGCGGTCGAGACGGTCGATATACAGCCAGCCACGATCTCGTCCGGCGCAGTCCGACGACGACGACGGGGAGCATCCTCCGCCGGAGCAGCAGCAGGCCGACGCGAGCACCGCCGCCGACGACGAAGAGAACAGACCATGGTGGAGGAAGCCGATGGGCAAGTTTCAGTCCGTCGAGCTGGAGAACAAAGGCAGCGTGGCCAGAGACCACCTCGCTCTCGGTAAGACAGCGCCCTACTCACCTCGGCAACACATCGTCGTCCATGCTGACAAGCTCTCTCCCCCCCCAGAACGCACCTTTCTCGCCTGGCTGCGCACCTCGCTCGCCTTTGCCTCCATTGGCATCGCCGTGACACAGCTCTTCCGGCTCAACACAACGCTCGCCGAGGAGACGGGCAGCGACGCCAACAGCGCGACCCTGCGGCGCGTGGGCAAGCCGCTGGGGGCCACGTTCCTGGCCATCAGCATCCTGACGCTGCTGCTGGGCTTTCGGCGCTACTTCCGCGGCCAGGAGTGGGTGATGCGCGGCAAGTTCCCGGCCAGCAGGGGCACCATCATCATCATCGCGTTCCTGGCGCTGGCGATAATGCTGGTGTCCCTCGTGGTGGTGATTGTAATCCACCCAAACGATATCGAAGACGCGGAGGAGCTGTAGGCCGGGGGGGGGGGTTGGGTGACAAGTTTGGTGAATGGGGAGTATTCTGATAATCATAATCATATTGCTTGTAATACCAACGTTCAACAACAATCCATCTATTGGCCATGTTGACGAGCAATTGAGCTAAAATCATGCGGGCTGCCTTGAACGCCCAGGCACGCGACGATTTGCGAGGCGGAAGCTGTCCGCGCTGGAGGAGCATGATGTAACTGCCTGGTAGCTCCATTTGCAGGTGGTGGGGTTGCAGTTGGGGCTCTTCACCTCTCACTCCAACCACCACAGATACATTCCTTCAACGCACCCTGGCAAGGCCGTACTGGCCGGCATAAGGTAAGGAAGAAACAGAAGGTCAATGCCCTACCGGCCGACTTGAGAGGCAAGCAGCAGGACAATGCCTTCTACAACCTCCATCGATATACCATCCTTCGCCAGCACTCAGCTCATCCTCCTTGCCCATGAGCTGCAGACGGAAATCGCCGACACCAGCGCCCTCATCGCCTCACACGCGCCCACGGCCTTGCAGCGCGCCGGTCTCGCCCTCATCAACCTTGTGGTCGCCTCGCGGCGCACCGGCTTCGGCGGAAGGACTGTCATCGAGCTCGCTCCGGACGCGGCCACCACCGTCACCGACGGAGAGCTGCCTGAGCATGGCATCCGCACCGGCGACATCGTCCTCGTCGCCGAGCAACCCGCCGGCAGCGCCAAGAAGCGCGAGGTCAAGGAGCTCGAGAGCAAGGGTGTGAGGGGCGTTGTTGTCAAGGTGCAGAGGGGCGCCGTGGGCGTGGCACTGGACGAGGGGAGGGACGAGGATGGAGGGTTTCAAGGCAGGGTGTGGGCGGTCAAGCTGGCCGACGAGGTGACGCATCGACGGTATGTGAAGATGACCCCACAGGGACACGATACGCTGCCGGGAGGTCACTGCTGAGGATCTGGGCTGACACGGACAGTATGAATCACTCCATGGAGAAGCTGCAAAAGATGGGCGAGGCCGAGTATTCAAGCTTCATCCGAGTTCTCTTTGGCCTCTCTAGCCCGTCTCCCGTCCCAGTGGACGTGAGCAAAGACGCAGAGCTGGAAAATCTGGAGTGGTTTGATTCAACGCTCAACGACTCGCAGAAAGATGCCATCCGCTTTGCCCTGGCCTCGCGCGAAGTGGCTTTGATACATGGACCGCCTGGAGTATGTTTCACAAGCGCCCGGCGAACGCTCTTTGAGTGGTGTCACTAATATCTGTACAGACTGGCAAGACCCATACGCTGATCGAACTGATATTGCAAATGGTTAAGCGGAAACAGAGAATCTTGGTCTGTGGACCATCCAACATTTCCGTCGACAACATCGTCGAGCGCCTCTCGCCACATAAACTACCCATACTTCGCCTCGGCCATCCTGCTCGGCTCCTGCCGTCCGTTCTGAACCACTCCCTGGACGTGCTCACGCAGACGTCCGAGGCGGGCGCCATAGTCAAGGACGTGCGATCCGAGATGGATTCCAAGCAAGCTTCGATCAAGAAGACCAAGAGCGGAAAAGAGAGGAGGCAAATCTACGGAGACCTGAAGGAATTGCGGAAAGAATACCGAGATAGGGAAAGAAGATGCGTGAGTAATCTGGTGGGAGGCAGCAAGGTTGTCCTCGCTACCCTTCACGGTGCCGGCGGCTATCAGCTGCGTAACGAGGAATTTGACGTTGTCATCATTGACGAGGCCAGCCAGGCCCTTGAGGCTCAATGCTGGGTGCCCTTGTTGACCGCCAAGAAAGTGGTTTGCGCTGGCGATCATCTTCAGCTGCCGCCGACAATCAAGTCCATCAACTCCAAGATCAAGCTAGACCTCAAGGATGGTGCGAAGCCAATCAAGGGCCTGACTCTCGAGACAACCCTCTTCGACCGTCTCCTGGCTCTGCATGGATCATCCATCAAGCGAATGCTTACCACCCAGTACCGAATGCACGAGAAGATTATGCGATTCCCCTCGGATGAGCTGTACGGGTCGAGACTCATCGCGGCTGATGCGGTGAAAGCGCGCCTGCTCAAGGAGTTGGAGTACGAGGTTGACGACAACGAAGATACCAGCGAACCCATCATCTTCATCGACACCCAAGGCGGAGACTTTCCGGAACAAAACGAAGAAGATGATAAAGACAAACCCAAGAAGGGCAGGGGTAGTCTCACGGGCGAGAGCAAGAGCAACGAGATGGAGGCGGCCTTGGTACGGCAGCATGTCAAGCAACTCGTCGTCGCTGGGGTTCGCGCCGACGATATTGCAGTTGTCACGCCATACAACGCTCAGGTACGCCCTTTTGTTGTAGCATACATGTCTACAATGGCTTGGCTGACGGGTTATCCCCAACGCAGTTGGCATTGCTTGCGCCGCTCAAGGAGCAATATCCCGGAATAGAGCTCGGAAGTGTCGACGGCTTCCAGGGCCGTGAGAAGGAAGCAGTCATCGTCAGCCTCGTGCGGAGTAACTCGGAGGGAGAGGTGGGCTTTTTAGGGGAGAAGAGACGTTTGAATGGTGAGTGTCTTTGATATCCTTGACGGGGTTCAACAGACAACCGTTTGAAGGACGATGTGATGTTGGTGCTAACGCGATGGTAGTTGCCATGACACGCCCGAAGCGATCTCTAACGGTAATAGGTGACTCGGACACGGTCAAAAGGTAAGCTTTTCCCGTTGCTGTATGGCTTTGTCAGATCGAGACATTCTACTGTCTCTTGATCAGACGATGATTTTCGCCTTGAGCATTGACATTTTGCTTGGTCACAGGGGCAGCAATTTCCTCAAGAAGTGGATGGAGTTTCTAGAGGAAGTCGCCGATTTACGATACCCGGACCTTTTGACAATCAACCAAGAGGCTTAGGATACTCTGGGAATGGAGTGCAGCCGAAAAGTGTAGCATCCCCGTTCTGGCCGAGCAACGGTCCGGGCTGCCGAGAACAGCGCCGCGGGCAAACCGAAGATCTGCGGGCAAAGCGCTCTGTACAAGTAGCGGAGCAAAGGTCGATTGGCGAAGTGCAACCACCGGAGCATTCGATAGTGGCGGTTACTGGCTCAGCGCTGCACGTTTCAGGTGCTTCTCGATGGTGGGACGCGAAACCTTGGGTGCTCTGACACGCATCACGAGACGGAAGGGGACCAATCCTCATTCATGCAACCCACTCCAATCAAGCACCAATTGGTGGGGATGACACGAGAAAGGAATACGTCTGCGTATATCATGAAAGTCGCCGACGCACGGGCAGTCGGAGCAGAAGGGGAAGTATAACTCGACGTCCTAACGGCTCATCCACTGTTCGAGTCCGTGAAATGCTGTCCATTGTCCGGCATGTATCAGACCGACACAAGCCACCTTGTGTTTTGTCTTGGGTGGAAACGCAAGCGCAGTGTCGGGCGGAGGGGGCGCGGGAGAGGAGAAATTGACAGAGCAAGGGATCTTGTCCCAAGTAGGTTTGACGGCGTATCGCGGTAGCTGAGAGAGGGGTTTGCACGTAGAGGAGAGATTTGGGGTCCGAAAAAGGATAGATGCAAGCAGACAACCATCACAACAGGCCTCCTCTCAACCGCCGAGTTGGCTTGGGCATGTACTCGTATCGTCTGCCGAGTGACGGCGACGACGATGAGGCGACGCTGTAAGGGAGCGCATCGGGCCGCTGGGGCCGGGGGCCGCCTGTACTACGAACTGGCCCAGGGGATCTGCGGGCTGAGACCGGGAGCTCTAGAGAGGACGGGAGCAGGCACTAAGACCACCTCAGGCACCAGCGGCGGCGCTCGGCTCATTATTCCAGACACCCGATAGCCGCAGGGCATCTTGCCATCTTCTGATCGTATCAGTTGAAGACTCGAGGCAACTCTACGCAAACTTATGGATGACTCGACCGCGCATCGGCAGACGCGTGCGGGCTTTCTCTGATGGATTCGTCTGCCTTGTAAACGAATGCGATGCTAACGGATGGCACCACCCAGGTACTACTGAACAACGCATTGCAGCTTCAGCAGTCGCTCCTTGATCTCCCCGTCAGCATCAGCATGAGCTTCAGCTCCAGCATTGATGCCAGCGCACGACAATCCCAAACGCAGAGACTGGCCTGACAGGGCACATGCGACGAGCATCGCTCCACCTCTTGTTCCTCGTGCCAGCAGAGACGACAGCCGCAACCACACCACGCCCGCCGACTCCAAGGGGGGTGACGCAGCAGCTTTCGACGAGCCCTCAGCAGCCTCTCTGGTGGGCCCTGGCTGGAATGAATCGAGCAATCTGCAGCTAATAGGTAAGGTAGTCCGTACGAGTAGAGACCATCACCACCACCACCACATGCTGGCGTGGCATTGACATCGCTGGGGGCACGACATCGCTGAGGCACTGGCCACGCGCATGCCGCACCCTTGCTGGCGCCGTCTGCAACTCATCCGCGGCCGCACAGACGCCCTCCAACTCGCAGCCACACACTCTCTCGCTGGTGAGCCAGATCTCCGTCCCCCCCACCCCTTCCTTCGCCTGTTGTTTCCCCCTGTCATCTCAAGATGGCCTTGGATTGGCGGGGGGAACAGCCCTTGCTGCAGGCCACTGTGCTCGCTCGTACGGCGCGAGGCCGCGCACGACGGCCTCCTGGCGAGCGCGGCGAGTCGTGGGCCTGCCTCTCTCCTGCTTGGGTACGGATCACGCCGTACCGCGATTTTGGGGGCCCCAGCCATGTTTCACCCTCCTTCACCTTGGTCGCGCGCCTCTCGCAGTTCGTCCGACAGCCCCGCGGTGCGCCGGCGTCTCTGAGCCATGCCTTGCTTAGCCTCGCCTTGCCTTGCTTGACCTTGCCTTGCCGTATCTACTGTATCCATATATGATGCGCACAGCCTGCCTGCCGGTCGTCTCTCTTGATCGTTGTCCCCCCGCTCTCTTGGCCAGCCAGTCCCTCCCCCCGTGCCTAGCTCGAGCCGACTTACACGCCCAGCCATCAAGGCCGGCAGACCGATGACGGACCACGCCAGGGCCTAGCTTCAACGTTATGAGAGGGCCGCCTTCCTGCATTGCGTTGCGCAGCCGGCCATCTTTCATACCAATCCGTCCTCGACTCGCATAGTGTCAAGACCTTCTTTTGCACAACTTGTCTCTCCTTTGTCGACATGTCTAGTGAGTGAGTAGACTCGACTCTTTAACCTGCCTTCTCGACCTACGCACCCTCACCCTCTCGTCGTAGGAAGAGGGGCCCGGTCGCCGTTGAATCATCGTTTTCGACTTGGCCGCATAGGCGTTCATGACCCCTCTGACGTGCAGTCTTCGACCAAGATGCCTTGGAAGGCGGGCGGGGCTGGTGGTGCTTCAGGCTCCAGACCGCGGATAGGCAACAAGTCGATTCGAGGGCAAATTTCCGGACCAATTCCTATCCCAGATCCCTTGGACGACGAGTTTCCTATGCGAGACCCCGGCTCCAGCATGGCGACTCCACTGGATGGCGATGAGGTTGCTGCCACCATGTCCACCGTCAACCCACAAGCCTTGGAGCATGGCTGGCGGGAACAGGTAGCGAGTTCGCCATCTGCAAATCGGCCTCGCGCGGAAACCACAAGTTCGTTTCACGACGACTTCGAATCGGTTTTGGACACGACGCCTTCAAAGTCTCGTTCCGCCTCCTCCCGACGCGAATCTCCCAAGCGAGTGACGAAAAGGGTCAGGGATCAGCGAGCGTCCGTCATCAGTTCTCATTCGACCCAAGTCAATGGCGGCAAAGATGGACCGCAGCGGAAGAAGTCGACCTTTAGATCCGCACTGAGCAGGCTTTTTGGACGCAGGAAGAAAAAGAATAGCCTCGCGGAGACGATTGAATCGGCAGGCCTGCCCACGCCTGGCACGGCGTCAAGCCCTCAGCATCGAAGTGTAAGTCAACAGAAAGTCGACTAATACTTAGTTGTGAGCTCATCAAGACACAGGATCCGACGGGCGGAGCCAGCGCCTTCAAGCTCGCAGAGACAAAGCGGTCTGCGTCGTTGCCGATAACCGAATACGATCGAGCGCTGAGGTCGCACTCCATTGGGCCGGAAGACGTCATGGCCATCCAGAGCGCTCGCAACTCTCTCAAGGCTGATGCGACGCTGTCTAATGGGAGGGCTGGGAATCTCGATGCGACTAAAACGCGCCCTGCCGGTCCACGCTGGACAGGCGGCAGGAAGTTCACAGGCTTGTCGCCGCGCCCTGCAAGCTCGCATGATCGCGGTACCAGGTTGGCAGACTACAGCGAGGATCCCGACGAGATCGGCCGAGCCATCACGAGCGATGCCCAGGGCTTACGCCGGCGGTCACGAAGCTTGTCTGCGTTTCCTGTTGCTGAGAGCGCCATGTCTGGCGTGCTTAGGAGACGGAGCGACGAGATTCGCCATTGGCGTGAGAGCTACGATCTGCCCGTCATGTCACCTGTTTCGTCGAGCGTACCTGATATTGAAGATGCGGGGGGCTCGAGTATCAACGAGCATGAAGCTGTCATCGAGGAACCGCCCAGGACGCCAGTGGTACCGTTCACCTTTGAAGACGTGAAGACCATGAAGGAGGTGGCGGGCCTGAAGATTACCGAGGCGGCGAGCCTGGACTCGCGGATATGCAGTCTGGAAAGCCGCATGAGTCGGCTGGAGGTATTGGTCTCGCGATTGAGCAGGTCAGCCTCTGACTTTGGCGGCCACAATGATCCCCCGAGCAGGGCGCCTCCTTCAATTCCTGCGAGAGAGCCGATAGCCACATCGCACCAGCCCTCTCCATATCAAACTGGGAGCGAACGTAATGGAGGTCCAACCCGACCTTGGACACGCCACTCGGATGCCTCAAAGATGACGTTCGGCGATGAGCCCTCGTACACGGAAAACGGGACCCAAATGATCATCCAGCCCGGGGATCCAAACTCGAATAGACCAACGTCTATGGCTACAATTCGGGGCACGAGCCACCCCTCTTCCTTCCCGAGGGAGGTGGCGGAAACCCTCACATCGGACCACTACATGACCTTCATGGCTCTGTTGGAGACTGAACGCTCCGCTCGAGAGGCGTTGGAATCGCAGGTCCGGAAACTCGGCCACCAGGTGACCCTCATGAACACCCTGCCCGGTTACGCTCACCCCGCGCATAGCGATGCAGCTTCGGTGGACAGGTCCGTTGGCGAAACTTCGGTATTCGACCACGATGACGAAGACGACGACCACCGCGGTGTCAACGGTAGAAAGCACTCTCGCTTGAACCTGCGGCTGGCAGACTTGGATCTGAACGCGCGAGGCCGTGACGACGACGAGTATACCGAGTCCTTTGTGACACCGAATGAGGATGGGCGCGATTTCGACGCGTTCGGTGGCGAGCAGGATTCGGCTCTCAAGTCAGCTGCCCGAGCACTGTCCCTTTCGCGTCTGACCCTGGGCCAGCCACCAGCCGGGATGCATCATCAGGTCCAGCCGCAAGCCATCTGATCGTGTTGCTTGTTCTGTCCCTTGGCTCGTACACTGAGCTGGACTTGTATACCCAATACCTGTATGATATTTACACGTTGCACGAGGTTTGTTTGGCACGAGAGCGAATTGATGCTGGGCAATTTGCCTGATGTACTCATGCGTGGCGAGGAGTTGACGCGGGAGGCGATGCGATTACGAAGAGATAATCATGAACACCATTTTTGAACAGGACGGGGCGGCTTCTGTTGCTGCAAGCGAGGAGAGTGATGCACCCGTCTCTCGTGTCAATTCTATATGCAATCCCGCGCCGAGTTGTAGCTTCTTCCGAGACGCTGCCCGTGCGCTCCGTTTCTAATTGTATTACGTCCCAGAAGAGTAGAAAAGTGTCTATATGAGTCCGCCCTGCCGCCCGCATGAGTATGCCTTGTCCATCTCGTCCGTTTTGCTACCGGTGCTTATCGTCCTTGATGCCCCAGCTGCCCACCAGCGCCATTGACTCCTCGTCCCCCGACGCCAGCCGCTCGTCCTTGAGCGTGTCCGAGAGGCAGCGCCAGGGATCGCGGCCGCCGCCCCACTTGAGCAGATTCTCCTTGAGGCGCTCGCCGTTCTGGCGGCTGATGGCGGCGCCACCGCTGCCGCCGCCGAAGACGACGCGCCAGACGCGCTCGGCCAGCACGCGGTCGAAGAGGTAGCTGTAGTAGGTGCTGCCGTAGCTGTGGAGATGGCCAAAGAAGCCCTGCCAGCAAGTCTCGGGGGGGTCGCGCGGCCCGTGGGCGTAGCGGCGCTGTATGTCGTGGAAGAGGTGGGTCGAGTCGAAGCCGGCGTCAGCGACCTCGGGCGCGTGGTAGGCTTGGTCGACCATGGCGAGGAGGATCTGGTGCTCCGTGTCGATGCCCTCGAAGCGCCGCGAGACCTTGATGCGCTCCGCGACGAGGTCGTAGGGCAGCGGGCGGTCCGTCTTCCAGTGGCGCGCGAAGAGCGAGAGGACCGTCGGGTCGGCGGCGAAGTGCTCCATGAGCGTCGACGGCAGCTCGGCAAAGTCGGTGGCGCAGCGCGTGCCCGAGACGTTCTGGAAGCTCGTGCGCGCGAGGATGGAGTGGATGGCGTGGCCCATCTCGTGGAAGAGCGTCTCGACCGAGTAGTAGGACAGAAAGGCCGGCTCGCGCGCGTTGTCGTTTTTGGGAAAGTCGCAGACGAGCGCAATGGTGGGCAGCTGCTTGAGCTTGCCGTTGCGCGACGACGTCTCCATGCCGTCGTTGGCGGCTTGCTCAGCCGACTCGAAGATGGGCACGCCCGAGATCATGTCCTCGCTGGCCTCGGCGACCTCGTCGGAGAAGATCTCGCGCGAGCACCGCACGGTAAAGTGCGCCGGGTTGGGCGACTTTTGCGGACGGTAGAAGAGGTCGCAGTAGAGCACGGCCAGCTGCTCCCCCGAGTCCGACATGACGTCGAGTCGCTTGACGTCTGGGTGCCACGTCTCCCCCGGGAGCGACTCCCTGGGGACGAAGCGGACGCCGTACAGGCGATCGAACAGGCGGGACAGGCCCTGCATGACGGTGCCGACGGAGAAAAAGGCCGTGAGCTGGTCCTCGTGGCGAACGCGAGATCGCATCTCGGCCCGGATCTTCTCCATGTAAAAGTCGCGGTCCCAGGCCCGCAGCTCCGAGTCGGGCATGGCGAGCCGCTCGCGCTTCTTGTCCGTCAGCTCGAGCAGCTCCTGCTGTATGGTGGGTGCGTTGTGGTTCCTCAGCGCCAAGAGGAACTTCATGACGGACGCAGGGGTCCTGGCCATCATGCGATCCTTGAGCGCCATGTGGCCGTGGCTCTCGAAGCCCGCGAGGCCGGCCAGCTCGGCCCTGAGCCTGAGCATGCCCTCGAGGTGCCTGATGGTCTCGCCCGAGGCTTTGCGCTGGGCGAGGTATATCTCCTTGCGCGTCTCCTCGTCGTACACACTCTGGAGTGCGGCCGCGGCCTCTGACCCTGTCGTGGCGATGGATATCTGCGAACGCACCTTGAGCGTCGCGGCTAGCCCTGGATACAGCCCGTAGAAGCGGTGCGATGGAAGCGTCACCTCCTTTCTCTCCGGCTCCATGCCCTGGACGAATGACGATCCCATGTCACTGATTCGCGACGACAGGTCGACGAAGCGGTCGCGGGATTTCTTGGGCAGATTGACGGCCGACTTCATAAAGTCGAGCTTCAGCAGCTCCGCAACCGTCTTTTCTTCCTCGCACCACGCCGACGTCACTTCGGGCCGCGACAGCGCCTCGCCCAATTGATCATTCAGTCCCGTCATGGTGTTGAGCTGGTTCATGTACTGGTACACCATGGACCAAGCGCCTGCAGCGGCCTGCTGGAAGCGGGCATCGGGGTGCGTCATGCGCACAAAGTCGGACAGGTCGAGCACGCGACAGAGCAGATCGCTCAGGCGGTCGAGGTCCCTGACAATGGCCTGGTACTCGCGCGTCGTGGACGCGTTGAGGACCCGATGCACAATCTTGGTGGCCTTGTCCAGGTTTCTCTGCGCGAAGAGGAGGAAGCCATCGGGGCTCGTGAGGTAGCGGTTCTTGAAGAGCCCTTGGCTCTTCTTGAGGCTGAAGCTGGCAAAGGTGCGGCCGGACGGGGCGTCGAACAGGTCTCGGAGGACGGCATCGTCGTGACGCGGACTGATACTGTGGTCGACAAGCGGCGCTCTCCCAGGATCAGCGGCCGCGGCGCCGGCGGCAGACGACTCCCATCGGCGCTGTTGACGGGGCCTGGCCACGCGAGAGACGCATCTGGTGCAGACCCAGAGGCGACGACCCCCGGGACGGAGCATGTTTTGGATCTGGCGCGCGCGGCGGCAGTCATGTGAGGAGCGCTATGGCAGGAAGGGTAGAAAAGGTTAAATAGAACAAAGACGGAGGTTGCCAGGGCGGGATGATGAAGGAGACGAATGCGGCAGTGGGAATGCCGAGTCGGAGTTTTGCGGCAATGCATCGCCCATGACTGGGTGGCGTTGGGGCTCCACCATGGTGCTGGCCCGAGCCGGCGCGGGATCCTCCGTCGGCAGCTTCGCCGGGCGGTGGTGCCAAGGCTTCTCGCACCTCGCGGCATTGATGCACAAACGCTCTAGTGATGCCTCGCCGGTTGGCGCGCTCAGTTGTTCCTCGTTGCCGTCATGCACACGGCCGGAAGTTGTTGTACAAAGAGAAGTAGTCTCTGGTAGACGACATGGCGTTCAAGGATGGGCTTACCGGGCCATTCGGCAGCGTTGCAGTGCGACACGTGTCTCGTCCAGGGCACGACTTCGACTCGGCCTTGGCAATATTTGCAGCGAGAATCTTGAAATGTCATTCAGACTACTACACTTGACCTGACGGAAACGTTGGACCATATTTGTCACCCTGCTAGCATGAGGACTTTCCAGAGATGGCTGCAGACAAACCGAGACCTTGCTGGAGGATACTTCGAGATGCCTGTTTCATGCCCCGTAGCTGCTGCGCTTCTTTGTGCCTTGCGCATCATTTCTCTTTGCACCTTGTGCAACAAGGTACTTCTCTTTGCCTGCACTTGCAGCCTTGGCCATCTCTTTGCGCTCAACGGTTCTGGTGTAAGTTGCAGCTACTGTGCTGGTGACGTCGTGCTAGGTCACGTGTGTGCCGTCGGAGGAATCAGGAACAGGCCCACTTTGGCAGCGACAAACCCGTGAGCTGCTCCTGGACCGACGACAAACCCTCCAACTTCCGCGCCGACGACTCGCCAATTGAGTGCACAATGGCTGCAAGAGTGCTGCTGCAACGGGTGAGTACCGAAACCATACCCGCGATCAGGCACTGGAGGCTGATTGCGCTCTCAGCGCTCCCTGGCGCCGTTGGCGACCCTCGCCCTCGGTGGAATGGCTTTGGTGCCCGCGACGGTCCTGGCCGAGGCTCCTCCCACGGACAAGGTGCGCGCTCCTGCCAGAGGCCCTTTGAACGGCAGTTGAGCTGACGAGAAGCAGAGGAAACCCATATACGATGACGTCGAGCTCCCAGCCGCAAATCCCTCACTGACGTCGCTGCCAATGACGCTGTTCTCGTCGACGCCCGAGGAAGCACCCACCAAACACCGACGCCCTTCGCCGACGGATCGGCTGGCCGGCCAGGTCGGCAGGGCCCGCCTGTTCCTCTACAAGTGCGCCGTGGCCGCCGAGGACAAGGTCAACGAGACCATGGACTCGGCCTTTCACCTGGAGCAGTCCTTCACCAACTCCATCGCCTCGCTGGCGCCGCCCCGCCAGAGCGGCGAGAAGCTCATGCCCGGCGCCATCTACGTGCTCGTCGCCGCCATGGCCGGCAGCATCGTCACTCGCAACCGCAACGTCTTGCTGCGGGCCTCGGTGCCACTGGCGCTCGGCGTCGGCGCGGGCTGGACCGTCCTCCCCGTCACCATGCGCAACGCGTCTGACCTGGCGTGGAAGTACGAGCAGCGCTTCCCCGCCGTGGCCGAGTCGCATCTCAAGCTGCGAGAAGGCATCCAGAAGGGCGTCAGCTTCGCAAAGGTGCACAAGGAGGTGGGCGTGCGATATGTCGATGAAAAGGTGACGGACGCCCGTGAGGCAGTCGAGGGCTGGGTTAAGCAGGGCAAATAGACGTTTGAGCTGAGAAGCAATTGTATCATCAAATAAAGCTACCGGAACGAAGACCTCGCAACGTCTGTAAATGATCATTGTAGGTGTGAAAGGACTTTCTATCGTCATCTATAGGGTGGTCACTGAATTCTCGGGTCTCATGCCCGACTGGTGCATCCCTGGCCATTGCTTGCCGATGCTGCCTCCTCCGCTGGCTAGGTGACTCCCGCTCATACTGTCAGAGCCACTTGATAAACATGCTCGCTAAATCTGAAAACCCCCAAGGTAGCATCAGATAGCTACAGAGGCTGGCTCGGGATCCCGTCGTGGTTGCGCGTTGACCTTTCGCTCGGATAACGTCTTGCGCTGCATGGATTCCTCTCTGGCCTGGGCCATTTGACCGCCAGCAGCCAGCGCGCTTGCGCTTCCTTTGCTCTTCTTCGGCGCCTTTACTCGCGGCTTGTCCAGCCCACGCTTGACGTCTGCTTCCTTCGCCTGTGGGACAAGGTGGTCCAGGTTCAGGTTCTTGCAAATGTCTGTGTAGTTCTTACCCCGTGTGACTGCCTGGTGGGCCTTTTCCTTGCCTGGAACCATCTGCACAAGGAGGTACTTGGTGTTGCCGAAGTGATTGTACACACCCATGCACGTCCTCAGGTATTGTTCCACCACATCCTGCCAGGGAAGCATGCCACCTTCGGCCTCGCTCCTGAAGCAGCTGGGGTTCTTCTCAGCCGTGGTGGCGATCATGGCGCCGTCTGCGCCAAACTCCTCGGCCAGCTTCAGGCCCTGGTCCTTGCTCTCTACATCACCGTTCATGAGGCATGCCACTCCGTATTCATGGCAGATGTCGGCAACCATGCGCAGCTGTTCTCGGATGGCCCGCTCGCGTGGCCGCATTGGTGTCGTCCGGCAGTGAACGGTAAGACCGGTGATGCCTGTGGCGCATAATCTCCTGACGAGTGCTTCCGTCTCGGCGGCCGTCTCCAGGATGCGAATCTTGACGCTTATGCCGATGTGAAACTCGGGGGTGATGTTCTGCACCAGGGCCTCGAGAATCGCACACAACTTGTCTGGCGTTCGCAGAAGGGCAGCACCCATGCCGCCGCTTGTGCTAAAGGGTTTGGGGCAGCCAGCGTTGACGTCGATGCCGGCGACGTCGGCCGCCACGAGTCGCGCCGCCTGCACCGCGCGCTCGGGGTCAGCTGTGCCAATCTGGAAGATGAGTTTGTTCGCTTCCTTCTCGGGTAGCATTCTGTAGATGATGCTTTCTTTGGCGTCCGGTGGCGGTTCCTTCTGGCCTTGCGATGACTGGCGGTACCATTCGACAGTCTTGGAATCGTCATTGAATCGTCTCGCCGTGCCGATCATGGCGCGATCGACCGTCTCGGGACCTGCGGCGACAGTCATCAGTTTATTGAAACAAACAAGAAGGACACTTTGGCCTCTGACTTACCCCAGACAAGATCCGCGCCGTAGTGAAGAGCCAGCAACCTCGAAGGCAGCTCTCCGGAGCGTACCATGGGCGCCAGGACGACCTTGCCCCGATAGTCGACGCCCCGGGGAGGGATGGGGACTCTTTTGGCTTGCGACGCCATCATCCTTCTCAACAGATTCAAGAGCATGCCGCTGCGAAGCGGGACTGCTACATGTCGAGCCTAGAAAACCTGGCGCAAAGGCGTCAAGAGTCACTGCTCGAAAGTCGGGAACGGAGGCAAAGTGAATGATCGGCGGTTATCTAATCATGCGCTATCGATAAAATCTCGTTGCGGGGACGCCGGGCCCAGAGACGGCGGCCTTTCTCGGCGTTGTGTGGGTCTGCGGTTCCGGCGACGATATCGCCGTGCCGCGCATGCGGACGAAGGCAGTGAGCGCTGCGCAGCACGACTCAAACATTGACGAGGCCAAGTATAAATGGAAACTCGGGGGCATCGAATACTCGCATTCTTTGAAAGCACAATTGGGATAGATATGACGTCACCTGTGGCCCTCGCCGACTAGGAAGTCTGTGCTGCGGCTGGTTGTGATCGAAATAGTGACACAGAGAGGCGGTACAACCAGGGAGGCGAGCCACGAATGTGTGCTCAGGTCTATGGACACGGTAACCATTTCCCTGCCAATTGAGATCGGCGACGACTCGTGCCGTATAAACTCACAAAATTCGTCGTCGCCCCACAAGCGTCTATTTGTAGAGCGGCCAATAATCAACGGCATAATGAGCATGGAAAACATGAATGGGCCAATAATCGGCATGATTCCCCCGTGAAACATGTCTTGGGGCGACGACGAATTTTGTGAGTTTATACGGTATTACGTTGGCTCATGCCAGCGCAAATCAACAGCCTCTTACTGGAGCCGCTGCGGAGCTTTACAAGTGATGAACGTAGGCTTCATACCTAGAGTTCGCGGAAGCTGATCAGCCTCATGAAGTATCTAAAAGGGTGGCCTGGTGGAGCAAACAGCCCGTCTGCAACCCAGGAAGCGAATGTTTTTTGGAGTGCTCCATAGTCTTGATGGCCGGAAATACACTTTTCATTCAAATGTTTGCTCAGGCACAGAGCACATGCCTGGGAGACTCGCCAACGCTGCCAGTCAATCGGCGGGGTTTTGATCACCAACCGCCAGCGAAGCGCCTTGGCACCCGGCAGCACTGTTTTATATCACATGCGCTGCAAATGGAACACGAGTGTTTACCTGGGGCTCCGCCCTATTCCGTATTCGCTGAAGCGATCTATCTAGCAGGGGATTCTACACGAATACTGCAAGGCGCACCTGACAAGGCCGTTAGCGGGCCGAGACCTAAAATAGCCCAGGCCCCGGGAGGCCCCAGCCCTGAGGCGCCTAACAGTGCGGTACCGTAGCGCCACCGAGCCACTGGAAGGGTCAGCGTCGACTGGGAGCTGTGTCTGCGTCCCGTACTGGCAACTTGCCCCACGTCGGACGACCCATTCCCCTGGGCTGGGGCCCTTCGAGCGTGTCCGCAGTGGAGGTTGGAGGGGTATCAGGGGTTAAGTTTAGGTACCTTAAGGTACGGTACCCTTCGGACCCTCCACTGTGTGAGGAGATAATAATGGGAGGGTCGGGTCCCTTCATGTCCTGTTCCTCCCTCTGAGCGGCACAGCGCGTGAGGTGATCCGACCTAGGTAATTACTCGCACTCCTGAAACCCCCCCCCCCGTGGTGCCTCTGCCTTGGCGACGGCCATCAGAGCACGATTGCGATTCCGGACACCTGGCAACGTGACAACGCCCAGCAGCGCCCAAGCATCGTCCCGAGACCCCAGGCGCGACATTGGCGTCTTGCCGGCCGCGCCTGGTCGTACCGACGCCCACCTGCAGGCGGTCCCAGGGCACAGACCTCCACTACCTGCATGGGAGGGATCCAGCGTCCAACGACAGCACGAAACTCTATCCCATTCATCGCTTTGACGAGGCTGCAAGCAGCGAGAAGCGCTCCCGCGGCATCTCGTGGTCGCTCCTTTCCGGCTCTCCAGAACTGGCCCCGGGCGGCAATCAGCAGACTCGACGTCGATGACGTTGCCGCCTAGCCGTCAACATGGACAACGACCCGCCATATGCGGCAGATGAGGGGCGGTCGTCCAAGAGAGGCCGCCTGATGGGCAAGCTCTTTGGCAGCAAGGACAAGAAGTCGCCAGAGAGCTCATCGCAAGCAACACTGGATGCATTCCTTCACAGCTCGACAGACAAGCTCGATGTTACGCATGCGCCGCCCCCGCCCCAGTCTTCGTCGTTGCCCAGGCTGGCCAAACTCGACACCACAATATCGCGATACCCGCAGGCGCTGGCGGTGAATCAGCAGGCGCAGCTGAACCGTCCCGTGGCTCCAGGACGGCCCGAGTCGAAGTCGCCGAGGAAGAGCCCGCGGCCAAACAAGAAGGGGCTGGTCGTGAGGTTCTCCGACGCGTACCCAGAGATCATAGGCGAGGGCGGCGACGAGTCCGAACTACCTGTCATGGAGCTGAGGAGGAACAGGACGGCGCAGGCACCACCACCTGCGCCCTCCCACCAGAATCCGTTAGGCTCGACTAACAGACCGCCTCCTGGTCCTGTGGCGGCTGCCAATGGGTACGGCAGTGGCTATGTGCCAAAGGGCTTGTCACGGACACTGACCGGGTACTCGTCCATCTACGAACCCGACAATGACTCCGGCATGGCGCGCCAGGAATCGAACCAAGATCAAAATACAAATGCCGACATACTTGTCCCCGGAGGAGCTGCATCAGCCAGATACTTGGAGACATCTGGGCGGAGCGATGAGAACAGAAGGTCCTTTATCGAAACACACTCAGCGCAGATGCGCCAGGCAGAAGGGAGAGCCTTTGCCCAGGCAGCCCGCACCGCCAATGCGGCGTCACAACATAGCAGGGGAGAAGACGATCGACCGCCACTGGCTACTATTACCACCTCGCCAGGGCCGATCAGACAACGCTCGTCGTACTCGTCATCGCCGGAAGTGCAAATCAAGCGGGCGCCGGCTGAATATAGCCCAGCTGCCTCGATAGTTTCGAACAACTCCAGCGCATACCCCCCCTCAGTTTTATCTCAGAACAGCGTCGCGGCTCCGCAGTCCAGTGGGCCATCCCCGAATGATGGCGTCCCGCCTTCTCATCCTTTAGCTGCCCGTACGGCCACGGTCAGGCTGCACGATGCCGTCGACTCGGTTGGGGATGATGCGTTGGACACATTTGTGGAAAGGACAAGACATCTCTTTGAGCTCTTTCGGCTGCATGCAGAGGCTGTGAAGCCGTTATCGAGTTGCTCCCCAAAAGAGTGTGGGCGTGGAGGGCTTTGGTGGTTCCTCAAGGGCAGGATGGGCCTGGAGTCGGCCATTCGAGAACGTCCAAACTCACCACAGTCACAAATGCAGAACGAGTTGGACAGGCAACAGGCGTACTCGAACTTGGCAAAGGGCTATTGGCTTTGTCAAGAGGCCATCCCGGAGATCGTACAGGCTCGGCGACTGGCCCCCGACACAGAGATCGCAAGTGTCGTGCAAAGCATAGTTTCGGCCCTGCGGAAGCTCTCGCAGTCGATGAAGAGGAATGGATTCCTGCCGCCTGAAGATTCGTTTCTGCCGCAGACCATTGACAAGTCAATTTGGCTTGAATACCCGCCATTGAGTCAAGACATGGTGGCTCTACTTTCTGGGAACTGGGCCTCCGGACTGACCGCTATGCAACATCCGATGTCAACACTGCAGCTCCTCGATGCCACCCCAGTGAGCGACACCCCGGAGAATTTTAGCTACGGGCGCGTCATGGCCGACGCCTTTCTAATGGAACAGGGCAGGGAGGCCCAGAGGATCTACCTGCCCTGCATCATATCGATCGTCAGACCGCAAAAGCACAAGGGCCTGATATTTGTGATTGCGAGTCAGAATGGCAACGTCCAGTTGGCGGTGCAGGAGAATAAGAACGCAGGGCCGACATGGGACGACGTACGTTGGCGAAGTGACACATGCACTCTCGAAGTGCGGATGCCCCGAGGCTTCCTGTTGGCCCTGCAGCTCAGCCAACCGGACTACAGGATGCTATGGAACATGTACGACTTTGGCGCAAAGATCGAGGCTACGCTCAATGCTCGGAGCGATGAGGCAGTCGTGTTTCGAAACAATTTGCGGTCCTTCCAGTACATGGAAGCCGAGCCCCCGACCAGGGCGTTTCCCAAAGAGCCAGTGCCTCACTGCGAGGTGGCGCTCTTTGAGAAGGTCTACAAGGAGAGCGGTCCTGGTGGCCCACGAACTTGGCACCGGGGCTTTCGAATTGCAGTGGTGACGGGCCCTCGAACGAGAACAGTAAACGGCGTACACCATTGCTTCCCACCTTCTCTGCCTGTGCAGTTTGGCTTCTTCCGCGGCGACGGGGATGCCCCGGCGCTCTCTGTCAAGTATGAGCATGGCCGGCAACGGGGTCGGATGGTCATGATGTTCGGCGATGAAAAGGAGCGAGTCAGGTTCCACTCGCTTCTCACGGGCACGGCTCTGAACCACGACGAGAGAATATTCGCGGACGTGCCCATCAAGTCCTTTATGATGTCGCAAAGCATCCGAGAGCCGCTCGGAGTCGCTCCCTTCAGCCGCATGCCATGGAAGGCCGCAAGAGTCATCAACGACGAGTGTAGCAGCGGGGGAGAGCAGCCGCCGACGGTGCTTGCCGACAGGCTCAAGGTGGTGCTCGAGTATCAGAACGGCACGGTGACTGACAGAGTCAATGTCGCGCCTGGCGAGCTGAGGATGCGGCTCGAAGCGAGCAACGCCAAGATCTTGCGCGTTCTCCGCCAGCCTCAGCAGGACATCACCATGGCGGTGTCGGAAGCGCAGGTGCCCAAGGAAATGGGAAGAAACCTGTCGGACGCTCTGCAGCTGCTCAAGGCCAATCAGACGATCCGGACGTTTGAGTTCAACACGGTGAAGGATCTACACGACTTCCAGGCGGCCCTGATGGGCTTCGAGGTGATATTTGACGCTCTGGCGGTGACATTTGCGATCTCGCGGCGGCGCATGGTGGTGCCGATCCACAAGAAGTGGGAAGCGGGTTTCACGAGGATCCAAGTGGTCAGGCTCGAGGACAGACAGGTGCAGCTGTTGGCCTTTTTCGAGGACTTCCAGCACGGCCACTGCATGAACTTTGTGCTCAAGGGCACGGATGTCTACGAGAGCTTCCACAGGGGAAGCAAATCCGGCATCAGGTTCGTCGACGCAAAGTTTCCGCTGCCGCGTCTGCCGGCGGATAAAGACGGCGACTACGACGAGATGGCGTTTGTCTGCCTGGACCTCCCGGATCTGCCCGGCGAGCACGACGACATTGCGATAATGTTTGAGAAGGAGGCCGGTGAGTTGCCGTCGACGTATGCAGGAGCAATTGAGAACAACGACATGCTAACAGCAGACGCAGACCGAGACCGTCTCTGCGCATGTCTGCCCGCGCCCGTCAAAGGGTCGTCGAGAATATCACGATTGAAATGATTGCGGTGAAATGGGGAAGTGGATCAAAGGGGACATGCACGGGGAGAAGCCGCCAAGCATGGCCTGGCGAGGCAGTCGGATTTCACGGGAGGGACCCAAAGGTCTCGGGGACTCGCGGCTTTCGAGCAACAGGGGTGCGGCAGGAGAAGGAGGTAGCATCGGCCATTGACCGCGTATGTGTTGACATGGCCAGCACGGCGTTGAGGAGCATTTGTTGATTTTGATAAGACGCCATTGTTACGAGACTGAGCCTTGACCAATGGCAAAGGCGGCTATGAGTAATTAGCTGTTGGCGTCTGATCGAGGCCTGAGATGGACAAGCGGGCAACTCGATGAGGCCGGGGGTCCGACAGGCCTCGAAGCAGACGCGAAGAATTGCGTTGACATGGATCTCGCGTCTGGAACCAATGGCTCGTCGGTGACTGGGCGGTGATGTTGCATCCGCATGGGTGTACTTCTACCTTGCAGACTACCCTGTGCTCGGTGTTGCTGCGAAAAGCTGCTTGTTGAGTGGCATAACGAGTCCTCATGGATGCTTCTCGTAAGGCAACCTAATAAGGTACGGAGCACTCGTAGAACTCGTATTGCTGACTGGGAGACTAACCCGCCGCAAGCCAGCCCAGTAGTGGAGACGCCGTGGGGAGCTGGAGCTCCATTAATTAGAGATTCATGGAGATTGGCGGCCGAAGCTGAGGGGCCCCGGGGGGCAACGTCATACCCTACGAGCACGAGTGGGAGCACAGTACATGTACAGCACTGGACGACCCCGCCCTGCCCGCCCCCTCAGCACCGCCGGCCCGCTGCTGCCCCTCCGTCGTCATGGCTCGCACTTACACCGTAGTCACAGTACAAGTAGGTACACGTACGCGTACAGGTAGGTATTGCCATGGCGCTCCAGTGGTTGGTACTTCCCGCCGCATCCCGAATGCTTGTTTCTTCATTTATTGGGGGGCGTTCTTACGCGAGCTCACCCGTAGCCCGCCTTGCGGGGCGGCTGGCCTGCCGGTCGAATGTCTGCGTGGCTTCTGCCTGGGGGCGGAGAATACGTACGAGTACAGGTAGAGCAGCGAGGTCAGCGGAGAGAGTCAGGTGTCTATCGGACACAGTGGCCCGGTCCTCGTGCCCCCAGTAGGCGCTGATCTTAGACATGCCAGGGCGCGGGCGAGTGCCTCTGGCGGAAGCAACGGATCGACGCGTGCCTTGCTTGGATGGCTACCTTGCCTGAGTGCCCGCCGAGGACAGCAATAGGGCGTGCCGCTACCGACTATCGAGTAAATACGTCGTCATCCGCCACCGCCCGTCCTCGCCCTCCAGGCCGCCAATGGACGCAGGGCCAGGATCCTCCTCTCCTCGTCACAACCCCCAACACCTGCTGCCTCGCTCGCCACGCAGCGCAGACACAGCCAGCAAGAGGGGGCCCTGCAGCGACTCTCTCACTCTCCGGGCACCAGAAAGCGTCAGCGCGAGCTCCCCAAAAGAGCAGTAGCATCGACGACGGGCGAGCCAACCCCGCACCCGCGCCCGGGGGTTATCGACGGAGCCCACCTCGCCCACTGCACAGCGGCCAACAAAACAAAAATTAGGGGCGCGCCGCCATCTCCAACAGGGAAGCTCGGAAGGGCTCCCTCTGAACCCGCTGATTCTCTTTCTTTTCATCTTGATTTTTATTATTATTTCCCTCTCAAAGCTCCAGCCACAACTTCTCCGTGACGGGAAAGCGCAACACCGATCAACAAGCCTTTGCTGGAGGGAACCTTCGTTTGGCAACCCAGGAGTCAACGGCGAGCTTCGCCTGGTTCCACCACCCACTCTCCTCAGCCTGGGAACAGTGCTAGCAGCAGAGTAATTCCTTGACTTGTTCGCCGCCATGGTCCTCAGCGGCCTGGTTTCGGGGCACGGCCGTCGCAGGGCGTCGACTACTAGTGAGTTGCAGCCTCCCGTCCTCCATCCTTTGTCCCTTTGTGCATCGCGCACCCCACCACAGCTTGATCCCACAGCCACTACCTCCACCTCCACCACGAGCTCTCTGGTGACGGACGCCTCCAACATCGAGGAAAAGATTACCCCCAAGTCATGTCCTACCTATTCTCCTGCTGCTGCTCCTCCACCGCCACCACCGGCCCGCAACGCTGCTGCCCTTTGCGTTGCCATAAGAGCAACAAGTACTTGAGGCGCCATGTTGACCAACTGGTTTTCCCAACCCGCAGGCAGCGCCCGCTCTCCGACGGATGACGGCAGAGTCACCGAGAACGATGACGATACCCAGGTCGTGGAACCCGATCAGGGCAATGGTGAGATGCCCCATTCACCTCCCGTCGAGATCCTCGTCGAGCCGCACAGCATCGAGCCGTCGCAGAGACTGCGATGTTCTCGGCCGGCGCTCGGCAGCAGCGGCTAACAAGTCGCCTTTCGCAGTCCTCTCCCACATCATCTCGCAACTGCGGCCCGGTGCCGACCTCAGTCACGTCGTTTTGCCCACCTTCATCCTAGAGCCCCGAAGCATGCTCGAGCGAATAACCAAGTATGTTGCATTTCCCCACGCTGCCGCGCCTTGCTCGACCGCTGACCCGCCGCTTCCGCAGCTTCATGTGCCACCCCGAGATGCTCCTTCACATCCCCACCATAGACGATCCTGTCGAGCGCTTCGTCTCCGTCGTCAAGTTCTACCTCAGTGGCTGGCATATCCGCCCTCCGTTCGTCCCCCCCCCCTGGTCCTCGAGTCAGCCGCGGGCATCATGACTAACACTCACCAGAGGCGTCAAGAAACCCCTAAACCCCATCCTCGGCGAAATATTCACCTGCTACTGGGACCTCGACGACCAAAAGCGGGCCTACTACATCTCCGAACAGACTTCGCACCATCCTCCCAAGTCTAGCTACTTCTACATGGCCCCCGAGCACCACATCCGGATTGACGGAACGTTGAAGCCGCGAAGCAGGTTTCTCGGTAACTCGGCTGCCAGCTTGATGGAGGGCATTGCTTTCCTGAGCTTCCTAAATAGGGGCACGAACCCGGACAAGGGCGAGCAATAGTCGGTGGCGCCTTTGACTGAGCCATGAGCTGCAGATTGCTAACTTTGGCGTAGCGTCGTCACGCAACCCAACATGTATGCTCGCGGCATCCTATTCGGCAAAATGAAGTACGAGCTCGGGGACCACAGCTTCGTCCGCTGCCCCGAGCTCGATCTAACGGCCGACGTCGACTTCAAGACCAAGGGCTGGGTTGGAGGCACATACAATGCCATCGGCGGCGTCATTAAGAGGGAAAGCACCGGCGAGGTTCTCTATGAGCTCTCTGGTCTGTGGAGCGATGAGATGTTCATCAAGAACGTGGCGGCAAGTATCCCATCGTTGATTTGCTATTCGATGGAGATGCTAACGGGTACAGACTGGCCACCGGGAAATGTTCTTTGACGCAACAAAGTCAAAGCCCAGCTCGCCAACGGTGCGGCCTCTCAACGAGCAAGATGAGCGCGAGTCGCAGAGGCTATGGAGAAACACCGCCCAGGCCGTCAAGGAGCGAAACCACGAGGTTGCGACGGACGAGAAGACCAAGATCGAGGACAGACAGCGGGAGGAGGCCGCCGCCAGAGCACAGGACGACGTTGAGTGGCGCCCTCGGCTGTTCCGGAGAGTCCAGGGAGGTCCCGGCGGGCTTGAGGAGGGCGAAGTGGATCTTGAGTGGATCATCAATGCGGTCGTGTAAGTTTCACGGGTTGCAAAGTGCGGACATGGTACTAACGCCCTTGACAGGGACGGGTCAGCACCGCCGGAGAAGCAGACCGAGCAGGTCCTGTCCATTTACCCTATCGTCGACGGACAGATGCTGAACCAAGACAACGCGATACCCCCGCGAAGGGCCAACGACCAACCAGTCGCGAGCGATGCGCCGACGAACTTGGCGTCTGAAGAAGCTCTCATCGACCTAGGCGGCGATGATGCGCCCTCAGCGCAACCGTCGGCGCGAAAGCCAAGCGTAATCGAGGACCTGCTGTCGTCGACTGGCAAGCCAGCAGAGGGGCCGCTGATTGACTTTACGCAGGAAATGAAAAGGGATCTGCCGCACGAGCAAGGCAAAGCCTAGGTTGCGGCTCACTGTTGGAGAGGCCTGCGAGGGAAGATTGGCGAATTCTGCTGCTTGGCTCCCAGGAAAGATATGGGACAGGCTGGGCGGCAAGTCGGGGGCATAATGGCACGGCGATCGGGGCCGAGCTACCTTAACATGGATACCATTGTATACATCTGCATGTTGCACGCTGCGGGCTGGCTGGTTGGTGATTCCAAGGGCTTCAACGCCGGGCACTACGACAACAAGAGGCGAGGCGGGAAGAGATGAACCGCTTCGTAATAAGAAGATTTCCAATTGGATTTCATATCATGGGACATGCCAGACATTGTCGAAACATGACAGCAGTGCTTTTTCAACCAGCAATATAAACCGTTCCTTAACGCCGTTTCTCTGCAAAATTTGTCCCCTTCAAGTCCAATCTCAACCTCCATGTTGACCTCCAACCTGCCCCTGAACTATGGATGCCAGATACGCGCGAGGGCATCATGGCAATGCGCCTCACCTCCGTCTCGTGGGCTCGGGTGTCGGCGACCGGCTCATGCTCCGCTCGTCGCGACCGCGCAGCTTGAGCCACTTCTTGGTGCTGAGCGTCAGGTCCCGGTCGAGCTCCTCGCCAGGGTTCTTGCGGTGAATGAAGTTGCAGAAGCCGCCGCGTACGCAGCCCTCGCCCGAGTTTAGGCGACAGCAGGCTTCGCGGAAGTCGGTGACGGGGCTGAGCTCGCAGTATATCGGGCGGCCGGCGTACCACCTGCTGTTGAGGGTGTCGCAGGCCTGCTGGGCGGATTCTTCGTACTTGAAGCGGGCATAGACGTTGCCGATGAGATCTGCAAGGAAGACCCGGTTAGGAATCTCGACATGTTTGCAAGACCGGAGAAGGGGGGGAGCACGTACGATCATTGTTGTTGTCGCACACGACGAGCTCCTCCAGCTCGCCGTACTTGCACAGCTCGCACCAAATGTCCTCGTAGAAGGCGTCGAAGTGGTTCTGCAGCTGCGAGGGGTTCATGCGGTTCTTGGGGTCGTACGAGGGGTTCTGATAGAGGTTGGGCATGAGGATGGTCTGGCTGTACGAGGGCTTGACGTGTTTCCGCGAGCAGCGATCGCCATGGCGGCAGGCGCCGATTTTCTACTCGTTTCGCAAGGCAAGCAGTTAGCAATCTTTAAAACGATTCAACAAGCCCTGGTGGGAACAGACAGCTGCTGGGCGCAGACTTACAAAGTAGAAGGAGCAGTTGACCTTGTCGAGCTCGGTGCCGAAGATGGACGCGAGGAAGTTGGCCATTTTGCAGGATGCGGTTCGGAATGTTGACGGGGGCGAGACTGCAAGCTGGGATGAGCGATGATGGGGTGTAGATATTCTGTATCGCCTCTGGAGGAGAGATTTGGGCTTGTAGCCTTGCGCCACAGAAGAGAGGCTGAGTCACGTGTGTGTGGCTGATTTGTCAGGGGTGGTTACCAATCACCAGTCGTTTCCCCAGCTTCAGGGATTCCCGCAACTTACTCGTACTCGTACCTTGTGCTTCGTAGGAGCACACGCATTCTCACGCTGTCGAATGGCGTGCTACGATTCGAGCCGTCCTCCGACGATACCTGCCGTTTTCGATGGCAGGACTTTCCTACTACCTAGCGCCTCGTCGCTGACGGGCAAGAAAGCGTCGAGGAGCCTTTGGGGGATTTGTGGAGGCGGAAAGGAAGACTCGTGCTGCCAGCCACACAGCTGTTGCGATCTTGCATCACTGTTCCTCGTGAACATCGTCGAGTACGCCGCCTACGGAATATATAGGTATGGAGCTCGAGGAACTTGAGACGTAGACTGGCCGGAGCTCCACTCTTGTCAACCTCCCTAGGACGTCGCGCCAGGGCGGGCCCCGCGCAAATCCCAGCTCCCATCTGTGCAGTCACGGGGAACGTATACCTTAGTCAAGCAGCTGCCCTCTCGAGAACCCGAGTACCGCCCGCAAAGGTGTTTGATCGTCGTTCACTTATCAAGATGAGGAGGCCCCAACGTCTCAAGCTACCAAACGTCGGCTATGCACGAGGTAGCTGGCGAGCAGCGGGGTCGCTGGCAGAGCAGATGAACAGACGTCGACAGGGGATCCGTGCGGTAGCGCGCAGCTCCGCATGGCCTATGGGGTCGACCCCCCTAGCTCTCGAACAATGTCGGGACCCCTTTGCAGCATCCCACCTCACCAGTCACCTGTCGACGACAAGAATGCTTTTGGAAACACCACAATAGCCTGTGCTACACCTACCGCGTCGGCTGTGCGCCCACATAGCTGCTCCCCCTCATGGACCAAGCCGACATCCCAGCGCTGCTGTCGCGGCTGGCCAGCGACGAGGATGCAGTCCGCAAGATGGCCGTCTTCAAGCTGCAGAGCTCCATCAACGACCCGGCCTTTGCCGACGTCTTCATATCTACCGGCGGCCTCGTCGTCCTGCGCCGACTCATCATGGACTCTGGCGGCAATACCCTCGCCTACTCGCTCCAGAGCTTGACGCGGCTGCTCGAAGTCGACATGGGCTGGGAGATCTTCGAGGGCTCAATGGCGACGAGCCTCGTCGAACGGGTCGTGGAGCTGATTGTCACGAACCCGCTGGTTAATATCCTCAGGGGCGCAATGGCCATTCTCGTTGCAATCGTCAGCCACTCCCAATCCAACGGCCTCGGCCACGCGCTGGCATCGACCCCCGGCACTTTTGGCTTCCGCGCTCTCAAGCCCGCCGTCGCCGTCTACCCGCAGTTCTTCGCGCTGGCGATTCAGCAACTGCAGAGCGCCGACCATGCGCTGTGTGCGAATGCGCTCATGCTCATCAATGCGCTGATACGCGATGCCATTTCGACCAGCGCTGCAGAGGCCAACGACCAATCGAATGGGTCCGGCGGAGAGGAGTGGGCGAAGCTTGTCAAGCATCTGCAGGATCTTGGTCTCGTCAAAGCCGTCTACAAGCTCATGCAAAGCTCTGCACTGCAAGATCTTGCGCACCCGATGCTCGAGTTCCAGTCCTTGAGCAAGGTCTTGGTGCGGAAATGGCGAGACGTCAGAGTCGACTTGGAACGACCAGAACACAGACGACTATTGAAGGGCATACACTTGACGAGTGCGCCGGAGCGAGCAACGGTCAATGGGACCGACAAAGACGAATCGAGCGACGCGGGCAAAAGGAAGCACAACCCAGAGAAGTGGAGGAGACTTGGCTTCGAAACCGAGAGCCCCGCACAAGAGTTCGAGACGACCGGGTTTCTGGGCATGATGGACATGGCAGACTATGCACGGAAGCACGAGGACGGTTTCCAGAAGCTGCTGCTCGAGCAGGCCACGAGGCCAGCCGCAGAGCGCTGCCCCGTAGCTCGAGCCAGTCTGGCGGTGACAATGATTCTGTACGAGCATTTCGAGATTGACAAGACCGACTTGGAAGACAGCAAGGGGTACCAGGGGGTGGAGATGAAGGACCAGGACAAGCTGTTCCGACCACTGCTTCTCCAGTGGTCGCGACTGCACACGGCGGGCTTGCAGGGCTTCTTCCGGGTGTGGAAGGCAACGGGTGCTGAGCAGGACGACTTCGACAAGGTGGCCGAGCTGGCACGAATCCTGATTGAGCAGGTGGTAGGGCAGGCAACCCGAACGCGGGACATTCTCGAGGTCGAGGACGACATACAAGAGTATGACATTGGCCGCCTGCGCGAGCTGCAGATGGAGCTCTTGGAGCTGGCGTTTGATGACACATGGGGTCAACACCTGCATCAGGTCCGAGAGGTGCTGAAGCAGGAGGCGCTGCAGTTTGTCAAGGAGCAAAGAGTGCGCTGCCTCTTGCAAGGATCGTGGTTTACGAAACCATCGCCGAGGCGTGATGCCATTGTGGCGTCGACTTGCTGGAGGTTTGCCAAGCTGTCGCACAATCGTCGGTATCTGCACTATGCCGACTTTGAGCAGCAGATGGCGCAAGACCCCGGCCTGGACAGCTTGACGGAGAAGGTGGACCTGAGCACCATCAGCTCCGTCGTCTCCAACGTGTCGGCCCCCAACGACGACTCCGAGAGCACCAACAGCGCCTCGACGGTGCAGAACCTGGCCAACAACCCAAAGGCGACGACCAAGATCACCATGTACAGCTACGCCAACGTGGCGGAGGCGGCCAAGGGCGACGCGTCGCAGGAGTTTCCGATCCTGACGCTGTGGCCGGTGAGCCACAGCCTGGCGTCGGAATGGCTGGACGGGCTGCTGCTGCTGCTCAACCAAGCGCCCATTACGGCGGAGACGAGCAAGCTCATCGGCCTGGTGAGCGACTACGGGCTCAAGATCCGGCTGCTGAACGTGAGGAAGGACTCGGCGTTTGAGGGGCCGCCGCCGGGAGCTGGCGTGGTGCCGAGCAGGGACGGGCTGGACGAGGAGTACTTCTACGAGGTGTAGGGGGGGGGGCATCGCAGGTCGGCGTTGCTGGGCAGCTTCACGTCCTCATCGGTCCTGGTCTGTGCAGTCTTTTCTTTCCATATACCCACCCCCCCCCCTACCCTATCTCGACGGAC
>JALHBZ010000119.1:183627-214182 GCA_024340015.1 Tolypocladium ovalisporum
CCTCGGCGTACCCCCTGCAGCCGCCGAAGCTGGCCTTTTCCACGCCCGTCGTGCACCCCAACATCGCGCTGCGGACGGGCGAGATCTGCCTCGACCTGCTCAAGGACGCCTGGACGCCCGCCTACAGCGTCCTCGAGTGCGTCCGCGCCGTGCGCATGCTGCTCGGCTGCCCCGAGACGGACAGCCCCCTCAACGTCGACGTGGCCGCGCTGCTGCGCCAGGGCGACGTCGTCGGCACCCGCAGGCTCGTCGAGTGTTGGTGCGCCGACGAGGGTGGGCGCTATGATGGTCCGTGAATTGTCTGCGAGCACGAGCGTGGACGATACCGGAACAAGGGACCAAAGGGCAGCTTTACGAGGATCATTTCATTGCTCTGCGACGGCGTTGCTGAGTTTTACTTTTGGGGAAGCGCACTGCAAGACGCAAATCAATATAGCCACCTCACGTATGCCTGACATTTTCTTCATACAAGTTTGAGAACGGCCTGACACAGAAACGGGGCCATGAACAGCTGCGCAAACACTCATCTTTATACTCTGGAATCCTTCACATCCGTCTATCCCAAACCTAGAGCCAGCCCACCACTACCAGCACTCTTCCCAGGCGTCTGTATAGGTATCTCACAGACATGACGAGACAAGACAAAAGAGAACATCAGATCCACATCAGAAAAAGCCGTTCAAGTACGGCAGGTGCCCTTGAGCCCCTTTCCGCACGGTGCCTCCATACTCCTAGCCCAAGGAGAACAGAGACCGTTTCCCCATGCCCGATTTTTCTTGCCTTGGCTTTTCCGATGTGTATGCATACAAAAACTCCGCGTTCCATCGTCCATCGGCCAGCCATACAGTCCCATCGTGGTGGACGGCGAGGTTGTGGCTCTCCACCGCTACGTCTGCGCGTGCATTCGGCGGTGTCCGTTCACGGCAGGGATTGGAGCCGGCTAGAAGCCCCCCTTGTTTCTATTTGATTCGTCTTCTCCCACGACCGGGGATCTACTCGTTATAGTGATAGACCTGTCGGGGAGTCAGTTGACCAGGTCATTTTGGACGTTCAGAGAAAACCAACCTTGTAATTGGGAAGGCCGTACGGTTGCCATCCTAGTCTCTTGGCCATCATGGCAAATCCCTCCGTCTCAATCAGGTGATAGAATGCAAATGGCGGGAACATGGCGCCGTCACGGTGCACATCGGCCTTGACGAGCAAGGCGGTACCACCAACGCCGTCAAGGGGTACGGCGAGATTCAGGTCGCCGCCTTCGGTGCCCATGTGGGCCATGAGTGTGCGATACGTGGCCATCTCGGCGTACCCTTCAAGCAAGATGTCGTCCGGACCCATGCTGGCAGCCATGTTCTTGGCAACCTCGCTGTCTTGCCAGCTATTGTAATCGTACGGCCGCTCGTCCATCTTCTTGTGCTCTTCATTGTAATACCGCTGGAAGCAGTTGGCCACGATGAGAGGCTTGTCGTGCCTGGCGAGATCTTGAATCAAGGATGGGGGGGATTCGACAATGTCCGAGTCCAGCCACAACACCCACGATGTGGCCGGGCCTAGGGTCGTAAAGAGCAGCGAGTTGCGAGCCTTGGCCATGACGGCCCTTCGCGCCTTTTGGTTTGACATCTTGTGGCGCTCGGCCTCGTCTTGGGACGCGAGCGCAGGGTCAAGGTCTTGACGGAGGATGATGATGCTCTTGAAGCGCTCCTTCTCCGGGCCGTGCTTCTGCGTCTGTTCTATTTGCTGTTGCAGCGCAGTCGTAGCGGCATTGCCCTCCTTGGACTTGGGGATGATGAATCCGAGGGTGATGAGCTCGTGAGGATAGCTGAGGCGCAGCAGATTGTCCCAGTACTCCTGATAGAACCGGGCCATTGGCGTCAAGACGAGGATGTGCTCGCGGTTCTCAATCGGCTGGGTCGTGACCGTGACTTGATTTAGGTTGTATCGCGCGACCGGGGGGGGTCCGATGTTGGTACCCGCTCGCGAGTTCGACTTCTTGTACGGCGACGTGGGAGGCGATAGATGATGCTGCGCCATGACGGGGGAGAGGGTTTTGGGAGTGCCCGAGCTCGAAGGAGAGACGAGAAAGATGAAGATGAAGATGCAGAGGACGGCGCCCAGTGCGAGGGTGCACGGGTTCGCCCTCTTGAGACGAACTGACCCCATGGGTCGAGCCATGGAGGCGGTCGGTGTAGCTGCCGTGGTCACGCAGCAGCGGCAGTCGAGGGCGATGGCATAGACTACCTTATGTCGAGGAGAACGAAAGCATGGATGGATGGACTGTGGGTCGATGGCAAGGGCCTGCCTCGACGCGATCGGGCGCGTCGCAGGATCGCAAGCGAACGAAAGCGAGGATGAGGGCGAGGACGAGGACGAGGAGCGATGTTGAAAAAAGGACGGATGCTGGCAGCAGTCGCGACGGGGCACAGCAAATGACAGAAGTGCGACGGACCAAAGCGGACGACAATTCGTTGGCCCCCTGTCTGTAATGGCGCGCGCGCTGACAGCCAGCAGACGGATAAGGGATGCTGCTGGCTCGGGAGGGCCAGCTAATAAGGAGAAGTTGAATTGCTGGCGCCGAAGAGGGTTTAGGGCCGTCTGGGCGGAGAATTGCCGGGCCGCCACTGCGAGTTGGGAGCCGTGAGCGGTATTAGGCTGCACTTTGGTACCTTACGACTTGGAGCACGGAGGTATCCGTACCTTGGTCACTGCGAGTAGACCTTTGGGGGCATTCCACCTATCAAGACGCCATCTACCGGTGCTGTACGAGTCCTCGTCGATTCAAGGCGTGCCTTGGGGCCATATCATGGGTGCAGGCAGTCAGGCATTCATCGTTGCAGTGACCTCCAGACCCATGCATCCCACCTCTGTTCCAAAGACGCAAACTGGACAACGCCCCAATGGCGACACTTGAATGAATCCGAGCTCGTTGGCAGCACGCTTCTCCGGGTGTATCGTCTTCTGCGCCTACTTCGGAAGCTGGAGCGGCATACCTACCGAGAGCGTGCTCCCAGCTGGTGCGTTCAAGGTTGCAGGTGCCTTTTACAAGGCATCCAATGGTCCCCTGACAGAGACACACTGGAGAACCCCTGCCCGATGCCTACAGGTACTCAGGCTTTCAGGCCACTGCACCGCTCAGCCAGGCGCTGCCGCCGCCCTGGACGACGGGCCCACGGCTGCTCTTTTCCCCGCGCCCCACATCTGCCGGCGCCAACGCCCTCCACTGGCTCCCATGTCGGCTTGTCCCACCCGATCTTTCCACCACCTGGAGAGGCGCTTTCTCAGCCTCATCAACGCAGATCGTGACTGGGCCAAACGGTAGTCCACTCTGGCACCCTGCATCCTATACCACCATCCGAGGTAACCTCTAGCCAAGTCCAGCTTCTTTCGCCAGCAACGGACGCCGGCGCAGTCGCTCCCAAGCCCACCATGGCTGAGAAGATGGATCGCGGCCTCGACGAGATCATTGCCGACAACGTATGTTATCCCTCGGCCTTGCCGCGTCGAGACAGAATGTTGACAGCCCCTCTCAGCGCAGCAGTGGCCCCCGAAACCGTCGCGGCGGTGGTGATCGCCGTCGCGAACGCCAGGACTACCCTCGCGATGGCGTGAGAAAGGTGAGTTTTCTCTCTTTGGCAACACCCCGTCGGTGGTCCAGATTGACATCGTACGGCCGCAGGTTGATCCAATCCCCCTTGCGGTCGTCGAGTCTCCGGCACCAATGACCTTCCACGTCCCTCTGTCGATCGCCTCTCGACTTTTTCGCGACGATCGGGCAGAGGGCCTTCAACAGGGAAAACTAAGGCTAACCAGCATCTACTTCGCCCGACACAGTCCACTCGAGACGAGCCCCGAGGTGGCATAGACAGGTCAGCCGAGCCACCACCAAGTGCACTGATTGACCTACTAACTTCAACAGCGAGTGGGTGCATGATCGCTACGAGGAGAACAGTAAGGACAACCGCTGCTGCGTCAAATCAACGCCCATTGGCTTACAGGGCCAGACTCTCGCAGGGCTCCCGCCCCTCGACGTCGCCGCGATGACATCGTCCACACGTAAGCCACCTCAGCCGACCTGGATCCCTCCCACTTTCATTTACTTACGCGTTGTCTACTAGCGATTCGAAAGGATCAAAAATCCGTGTCGAAAATATTCACTACGACCTCACCGAAGATGACCTCGATGTGCGCACCACTCCCCTCGGTTGGTTGATAAGAGCAATTGGCTAAACTCAGAGGCAGGAATTGTTCAAGAGAATCGGCCCAGTTGTGCGGCTGCAGCTGCTCTACGACCGCGCGGGCCGCTCCGAGGGCACAGCCTACGTCACGTACGAGTTTAGAGATGATGCCCAAGAGGCTATCAAGCAATTCGATGGAGCAAACGCCAATGGACAGCCAATTCGCCTGACTTTGATGCCGAGTGGTCCTGCGCGGAACCCCTTTGACACGGCCGTGATGCCCGGTCGACCCCTCGCGGAGCGCGTCTCTGCCCCTGGTGGCAGAGCTCGCTCTTTGTCGCCTCGTCGCCGGTACGATGAGGATGATGCTGCCCGCAGGGGAATTGACCGGTACATCCCAGGCGAGGGGAGCCGCGAGAGGAGCCCAATGCCCAGGCGCCGTGGAGGTGGAGGACGCCGCCCAGGTGCCAGACGAGACGGCGGACGGGAGGGTGGACGTGAGAGCGGTCGAGATGGTGGCGCTAGAGATCAGCAGAGCACTCGCGGAGGAAGAGGCAACAACCCCCGTTCGAAGAAGACACAAGAGGAGCTTGATGCAGAGATGGAGGATTATTTTGGTGGCAACAGTGCTCCGGCCGCCACCGAGGGCCAGCCGGCCAATGGCACCGCCCCGTCTGCGGCGGTTGATGACATTGACATGATCGAGTAAGGGCCTTTATCACCAGAGATGTTGAAGGCCAACAGACGATCCAGGTTAAGGACTTCAGGATGGTGGTAAACACGGATGGGTTGCGAAGATTATGTTGGGCAGACGTGGAAGTGGTCAGTGTTGCACCGATAGATGGCAGTCAGAGCTGTCTTGGAAGCACCGTTGCAGGGACTGGTGCGCAAGTCGTTTCTTTTTCTGAAGTAGCCGCAAGCAAAAGCAAATGCTCATTTACTTTAGACTCTGCTCGCTTGCAAGTGTTCCATATTGACTCATGCTTTCCACGGCATCTTGGCATCCTTCCACAATGCTACCATCAGCCTCGGATTCCTGCTGATGTCGTCTGGCGATGAAACATCTTGTCGGTATCAACTCCTCTCGCGTTTTTGTCTTTGATGTTTCTGCTGGCGCTCCCCCTTCTGCCGCTCCTGCCGCCGCTGCTCTGTTGCCTCTTCCACCTTGTGCTTGACCGACGTTGCCATATAGTTAGGCTGGTCTTCGATTACGCTTCTCGTAGGCCTGTAGTTGAAAAGCCATGTCCCTCATATCCGTCAGACTCCGGATGCGCACCAACTTGTACGTTGCGAAGAATGGTCTGCCAAGCGATGACTACCTCGTCAACTTGTTCGTTGTGCTGGCTGCAGAGCATACAAGCAGCAGCAAGTCTCAGATCTGGCGAGAACGCAGCGAGCAGAGGGTTGAGCTGAACCAGTCTTTCGAATGCTCTGTTGGCATCTGTGACGTTGACGACTCTCCGGCATCGACGCCTCGATTGAATAGTCGTCGCAATGCATGTGTGGTGTTCTCTGTCGGGGTTGGCGAGACCGAGTAGGGCTCTTGGTTGCCAGCCCCGCCGTTGCTGGGCAGCATCCGCTGTCAAGGGATAACCGGTCATCGTAGCAGGTCGTGGTCGATGCAAGAGTCCAAAGAAGGGCACTAGATGGTAATACCGCTTGGATTTTGATCTCCGTGTCGAGCATTCCCGTGGAAGCTTGCGCCTATGGATACCTTGGTCTGCCGCGTGGCAGCACGCAGCCGCGAAAGTAAATGTCCACGCAAACGGGGTATCTATACAAGTTACACGCGCGTCACCGGCTTCCCCTCGAGTGCCATGTGCTTGCCGAGACCGGCTTCTTGTTTGACTTTTGTCTTGCACGCGGCCGGTCCTGCCCTGGATAAGGTCTGGACGGACGTGGCGTCTGACAGGCCTGACTTGCGGCTGTTGACTGAGCTTGCGGCCGCATAATCTGCCTTGGCTATGAATTCACATTAGTGCTGCTAGGCAAATAATTGAGGACCTTACGAATCGCTGGGGGAAGTAATAAATTCTTAGCAGGCTAGATGTGAGTTCGGAACCGTGTCGTCCCCGGACATGCCGAAGCTTCTGACTGGGGAAAGGCGCAAATCGCGATGCACGCAGAAGAGCTGTGAATCGAGCCTGAAGAGAAGACAAAACGACTTATAGTGGATCTGCAATGAGCTTGGTGCCGCCCGAGAATTAGTCAATTGAGGCTCTCGAAAGGCATTAGTAATTGAGGCTGGTGAGGCAATAGCCGATAGCCTCATGAACTTGTATACTGTATCGTCTTGTCATCGTACAAACCCATCCCCATCAGCAGGAGTGCCAGGAACAATCTTCCGCTCCATAGAAACCATGACCCCAAGCAATGGGGCAAAGCTCAAGATCGGCGTCTTGTCTCTCGGTGACATGGGAGCCGGCATTGCAGAGTTGCTAGTGGCTCGAGGTTTCGCCGTCGCCACGAACTGCCAGGGAAGAAGGTGCGTTTCCCTCAGAGCCCTCCGAGTTTCCGTCTCTGACCTTGTCCAGTGAGGATACACTGAAAAGGGCAGAAAAGGCCAATGTCGAGAGGCTGTCGTCCGACCTGGAACTCGTCCAGCAGTGCTCCGTCATTCTCTCCGTTGTGCCCCCGCGCGATGCAGAGGCCACGGCCCAGCGAGTCGCCGATGCGCTCTCTAGCAGTTCCAAAAGCGAGCATGTTTACTTCTTGGACTTGAACGCAGTGTCTCCGTCGACGTGCAAGGGCATGGCCGCCATGTTTGAAAAGGCAAGGGTCGCGGTCCGCTTCATCGATGGATGCATCCTGGGGGCCCCGCCGCGCCTCCGAGCCACGATGAGCTCGGCGCAGGAGTCTCTGGAGAACAAAGACGCCGATATTGAATGGCGGCGACCGAGCATTCCCATCTCGGGTCCGCACACGCTATCTTCCCTGCCAGACGGTGATCACCTATCGTCGACCCTCAACCTGCGCGCCATCTCGCCCGACATTGGCGCGGCAAGCGGCCTCAAAATGTGCTTCGCGGCCATAGCAAAGGGCTTCACGGCACTGGCTACGCAGTCGTTCACCACTGCGCATCGCCTGGGTGTCGCAGACGAGCTCAAGCACGAGCTGGGCGACATTCTGCCTCGGCACCTTGCGACGGCCGAGCGCAGCGTTCCCGATATGCCCCCAAAGGCGTACCGCTGGGTGCGTGAGATGGAGGAAATCGCAGACACCATGAGCGAGGAGGGAGGGTGGAGCAAAGACCTCTTTCTAGGTGCCGCCGGCGTGTACAAAGCCGTTGCGGAGGATGCAGTTCTCGGCAAAGAAAAGGTCGGGAAGAGGCAAAGGGGCAATAGCCTTGAGGATGTTGCGGCAGCTATGGCAGAGGGGCTAGAGAGGAAGAGAAAGAAGACGGAGTAGATATAACGGATAGGTGATGTTGCACCGTTTCAAACGCATCAAGCTTCCCGGCAAAGGTGAAAAGTTACCAGTTGAGCGAGGCAAGCTCTTGGATGAAAATATTTTACATATTTCGATAAAATACATGTCGTACACAAGTCAGCCCTCTCATGTCTACATAGATTACATTAGGGCAGCAGTAGCCGCATCTGCCAACCCACCGGCCCCCAGAATGCCCAAAATGCCTCCAGACTTCTTGTCGCCACTGCCAACGTAGACGCGCGAGTTTGGCACGCTCAGCTTCGACTCGTCGGCGGCTCCGGTCTCGACGTCTGCGGGCCCGGAGATGAACACTCCCTGGGAAGCCAGAGCTCCGAAATGGTCACTGACCAAGTAGCCCGCACCAGGCATTTCGGTCGCTGCTGCGGCTTCGGCGCCGATAGGAACCCCGAACACGATGCCTGACACTGGGCAGGATGTGTCTTCGGGGGCTGCCTGCGCAGGGATGAAGAACTGGATTTGGGATCCTATGGGGGCAAAGCCCGAGTTGTCCATTGTCTGCATAAACCTCGTCATTTCTTCCTCCTCGGATAGAGCGAAATGGGTTCTCTGCGGATCTAGTGAAAGCAAGCCCTTTTTGGGGCCCCAGCCGCCACCACCACTTACTATTCGTTGTTAGCTTTGTCAAGAGAAGCCAGGAACATGCTTGGGCTTACAAATTTGGTACAGACGGCCGCCGGATCGATATGAGTTTTGTAGGTATTGTGCTGTCACCTCGATCGCATCTCGACTGACAGGTCTGCCCTGCAGAATTGGAGTCGCGTTTGGCGCGCTGTCCAGGTTCGCTAGATCTGTCTGGGGGGTGATTATTGCCCAGACCCCCATGGGGCCCTGCACAGTCTGCGAGGATGACCTATGCTTGAACATGGTGTTTACTGCATCCTCTAGCTCCGTCGATGCGGGCTCCGTCTTCCCGTTTATTTGTATGCCTCTGACGATGTTGCCAAAGCTCTCACTCACCACTCGAGACCGAGTTATGGGTGACAAAGGCGCCCAAAGACCCAAATCAGCCGTAGACTGTGGCGGTTCTCTCAAGGATATGGTAATGCGTTGCGAGTGCTTCTCACCACTCTGGACGAGTCGGGATGCTTCTTGGCTCAAGTCGAATCGAGAAGTCAGGAGTGTCGACGTTCTGTTGTTCTGGAAAGTAGTTCTGGTCAACGGGAGCGTGATCCAAGGCTTCCCGAGATCGAATGTTAGAGCCGACACGGAGTCTAAATCTTCTCTGGCTTTGAGAGGTGAAGGCAGCCAAAGCTCGGGTAGAATGTCGTCCAAATGACCTCGCAGGATGGAGATGCCTTGAGGAGCTCCAGGCTCGCCAAGGGCTGGTGCCACTTGGTCGACAACGGCACACAAGACATGAAACTGTTCAACGGCTGCAGATCCAGCCAGCAGCTTGGCGAACTTGGCCACAAAGCCAGTGTCTTCTAGCTGCCGGATGAAGCTTGGTGTCGCAAGAATCACCGCGGCATCGTGACCATTGGGGTTCGAGAGGATTGCACTGTCTTTGAGCTTGGCAAAAAGCTGCGCTTGGTCTGCCTAAACACCGTCAGCTTGCTGGCTTTGATTTTCCGAGTTCCAATGAAAGGTGTATGCACTTCTCTCTGGGCGGGCAAGAAATAGGAGAAACGTGTTTGTTCTCTGCTACCGCCGCCGTAGGAAAGAGACCGGCGACTGCCGACCGGGCTTCGGCGAAGAGGCAGGGCTCTCAGAACCCGCCGGCTCATTCGTGGGGCCATTGAGAGGTTGCTTCACCTGAGCCCGTCGTACTCACAGGAAGTCTCAACAGGACGACAAGGCATTTAGGGACTGAAGCTGTAATCGTCCGAAGTCTCATGAGCAATCGAGGATGATATTCAATGTGTGGCTGGGTCCATGTGCTGTGGCGCCGATGCCAACCTGGCGCAGAGGCCCCTGCACAGCCACAGCAGCCGGACCCCTCACCATCCCACCTTGAACTTTTGGCACTTGCGATGCCGTTTCGCTGCGTGACTCAAAATTTGGACAGCGCCGACTTCGACACCAAGACTCACCATTGAGTCATCTGGTTGCCTATTTAAACTCGATTTTCCGTGCAGGACTGTGTCGGAAGCCCCTTTACCACGGGCTTCAGCTACAAGCGTCCAGCACGACGTTCAGACTCGCTGTCCGAGCACTTCGGGTGCGCTCCGTCTCTCCAAGACGACCCTTGAATTGCAGCACACGTGCCGCCATGGCAACCAACAGCGCGCGAGGAAACCCAAGTACGCATTGTTATCCTCCATGGTCTGAGGCACGTCGCTAATGGATTGCCCGCAGTCGGGGCGAGCGAAGGCCTCGCGTCGAATACCAGCGTCCCTCCCCCGATCCCGTCTGAAACGAAGCAGGAAATCACCAATGCGAATCGGACGGGCGCGGCTGGGCTTCACGCCTCTGGACCAGATGCGGGCGCTGCTCCTGCCACCGCCGGCCCTCCCAAGGTGAAGACGGAGAAGGAGTGTAAGATCAAGCTGCTCAGCGTCCGCGACAAGACTAGCCCTCTCTGACCCGAATCTGTACAGTGGAAAAGGAGCGAAAGAAGGCCGAGAAGGTTGCTAAGCTGGAAGCCAAGAAGGCCAAGGCTGCTCAGATCGCCGCCAACCCTGCCAAAGAGAAGAAGGTCAAGGAAAAGAAGGAGGAAGAAGTCATACCGGAATACGTCGAGGATACGCCCTTCGGCGAGAAGAAGCGCGTCCGGTCTTTCGAGGACCCCAACTTCAAAGCCTACGACCCTATCGCCGTTGAGTCGGCTTGGTATGATTGGTGGGAGAAAGAAGGCTTCTTCAAGCCCGAGTTCAAGCCCGACGGCACGGTCAAGGACGCGGGCAGTTTCGTCATTGTCCACCCTCCACCAAACGTCACTGGTTCTCTCCACATGGGCCACGCTCTGGGCGATTCGCTACAAGACCTCATGATCCGGTGGAATCGAATGAACGGAAAGACGACCCTCTGGCTTCCTGGATGCGATCATGCTGGCATCTCGACGCAGAGCGTCGTCGAGAACATGCTTTGGAGACGACAGCAGAAGACTCGACACGATCTTGGCCGCACCAAGTTCATTGAGACTGTTTGGGAATGGAAGGAAGACTACCACAAGCGTATCAACAAGGCGTTGACTCGCATGGGTGGATCTTTTGACTGGAGCCGCGAGGGTGAGTACCAACGAGTATACAGGATGCCCGCCTTACGCTAACAATATGAAGCCTTCACCATGGATGACAATCTCTCCGCCGCCGTGGCTGAGACGTTTGTTCAGCTTCATGAGGAGGGAGTCATCTACAGGGCAAACAGACTTGTCAATTGGTGCACGAAACTCAACACGGCCCTCTCCAACCTTGAAGTCGTCAACAAGGAATTGACGGGACGCACGCTCCTTGAAGTGCCTGGTTACGACAAGAAGGTTGAGTTCGGTGTCATTGTCCACTTCAAGTATCCTGTCGAGGGGTCTGACGAGATGTTGGAGGTGGCCACAACTCGTATCGAGACCATGCTTGGCGATACGGGTATTGCTGTCCACCCCAAAGATGAGCGGTACAAGCACCTCGTTGGCAAGACTGCCATCCATCCCTTCATCGAGGGACGCAAGCTCCCCATTGTTGCTGACGAGTATGTCGATATGGAGTTCGGTACCGGTGCTGTGAAGCTCACGCCAGCACATGACCCCAACGATTTCACCCTGGGCCAAAGGCACAGCCTCGAGTTCATCAACATTCTGACGGACGATGGCTTAATGAACGAGAACGCTGGTCCTTATCAGGGCCAGAAGCGCTTCGATGTCCGATACACCATCGTCGACGCGCTCAAAGAAAAGGGTCTGTATGTCGACAAGAAGGACAACGCCATGAAGGTCCCGCTTTGCGAGAAGTCCAAGGACATCATTGAGCCCATTATGAAGCCTCAGTGGTGGGTCCGAATGAAGGAAATGGCAGAGCCGGCCTTGAAGGTTGTCAAGGAGGGTCAAATCAAGATAAAGCCCGAGACTGCCGAGAGAAGCTACTACCGCTGGCTTGAGGACATTAATGATTGGTGCATCAGCAGACAGCTGTGGTGGGGACACCGTTGCCCCGTCTATTTTGCCAATATCGAGGGCGGCTCTGGGGACATTCCCGAGGAGAAGCTTTGGTTCGCAGGCAGAACACGGGAAGAGGCCGAGAAGAAGGCGGCGGCCGCTCTGCCCGGCAGAAAGTATACCCTCGAACAGGATGAGGACGTTCTTGACAGTAGGTTTCCCTGAACTTCACAGGCCACCTGAACGAAGGCTGACATTGCAACAGCTTGGTTCTCGTCTGGCTTGTGGCCTTTCAGCACTCTCGGATGGCCCAAGCAGACACATGACCTGGAGACGTTGTACCCTACTGCTGTGCTCGAGACGGGTTGGGACATTCTCTTCTTCTGGATTGCCCGCATGATCACTCTTGGGCTCAAGATGACTGGAAAGATTCCCTTCAATGAGGTCTACTGCCACAGCCTTGTCCGTGATTCCGAGGGGAGGAAAATGAGCAAGAGTCTGGGCAACGTCATCGACCCGCTGGACGTCATATCCGGTATCAAGCTGGAGGACTTGCACGAGAAACTTGCCTTGGGAAATCTCCACCCCAGCGAGGTCCAGAAGGCGACCAAGTATCAGAAGACTGCGTTCCCTGACGGCATTCCCCAGTGTGGCGCCGACGCGCTGCGCTTCACCATGATCAACGCTACTACGGGCGGTGCAGACATCAACTTGGATGTCAAGGTGTAAGTCGCGCTTGACCCCGACGTTGGGTATGATGCTGACTCTGATAGCATTCACGCGTACCGGAAATTCTGTAACAAGATTGTAAGTCAAGACTATGTCTTCTCGCTTCACTCTATGCCTGATTTTCAGGGGCTGACCTTTTGCGACAGTTCCAAGCTACCAAGTACGTCTTGGGCAGTCTGCCCCATGACTTTGTGCCTGCCAAGGATGGTGCTGTGCGTGGAAAGACTCTTGCTGAGCGCTGGATCCTGCACAAGATGAACAGTGCTGCAAAGGAAATCAACGTCGCTCTGGCTGATCGCGAGTTCTCAAGATCCACAATCCTCGTCTACCGTTACTGGTATGGTGAGCTGTGCGATGTTTACATTGAGAACTCAAAGGCCATCATTCGTGACGGCACTCAGGAGGAGCGCAACTCGGCTATCCAGACGCTCTACACGGCTCTGGAGGCGGCGTTGACGCTGATTCACCCGTTCATGCCCTTCCTCACCGAGGAGATGTGGCAGAGGATGCCTCGCAGACCAGAAGACGAGACCAAGTCCATCATGGTCGCCAAGTATCCTCAGTACAAGGCTGTTCTCGATGATCCGGAGTCAGAGGTTGCCTACGAGCTCGTCATAGGCTGCACCAAGGCTGCCCGATCGCTCATGGCCGAGTACTCGCTCAAGACTGATGCCGAAGGTTAGTATATTCTTTTTACGCAGAACCCCTGGGCTTGGCCGACCCGCCACTAACAGCTGAACACAGTCATCATCCAAGCATTCACCGACGCCGCGCTGGAGACGTGTAACAACGAGGTCGCCTCGATCAAGTCCCTCAGCGGCAAGGCCGTCAGGGACATGAAGGTCATCGGCCCGGACGCGCCTCGCCCCGCGGGTTGCGTCGCGTACCCCGTGTCCACGACGGCAGCCGTCTTCCTGCACGTCAAGGGACGCGTCGACATGGACGCCGAGATTGCCAAGGCGCAGAAGAAGCTCGACAAGGCCAAGAGCGCCATCCAGAAGCAGGAGAAGATCCTCTCGGACCCCGGGTACCAGCAAAAGGTGGAGGCGGCCGTGCAAGAGGTTGAGAAGCAGAAGCTAGCGGACGCGAAGCAGGAGGAACATAGCTTCCAGGAGACTATCAAGCAGTTTGAGCAGCTCAAAGTAGAGTAGAGAAAGTTGTAGAGATGGGGGGCGGAAGGAGTCTCATCACACACGGCAGATGGGCTAACGAGACAATAGAACAGTCATGGCATTCTTGGGTGCTCTTCTCAGTACCATCATGAACTGGCCCTTGCTACTAATCTCAAGATGCTTGCATCCTCGTGGTATCCTTCAACGCCAGCCTCCCTTGTCAGCACCACCGCCGCCGCCGCGTCCTCCCCCATGTCCATCATCCTTCTTGCCGCCGCCTGCTCCTCGCACTGGCTTTGACTGCGCGGCCTCGTGCCGCCTCAGCTCCTCGGGCACCTTGGAAATGGCGCTCTTGCTCAGCATCTGGCGCAAGTCGTACATGAGGTCGGCATCCTCGTTGCCCAGAAAGGTGATGGCCACGCCGCTCTTGCCCGCACGGCCGGTGCGGCCGACACGATGGGTGTAGCTCTCGATGTTGGTAGCCATGTTGAAGTTGACGACGAGGGACACGTCGGGGACGTCGATGCCTCGGCCGGCGAGGTCGGTGGCGACGAGCACCTGCGTCTGGCCGGAGCGCACGGAGCCGAGGGCCGCCTCTCGCTGTTCCTGCGTCTTGGAGCCGTGGAGCGTCACGGCCGAGTAGCCCATCTGCTTGATGTCGCGCGCGACGGCGTCGCAGTTGCGCTTGATGTTGACGAAGACGATGATGGGCGGGGCGAACTGCTTGGAGGCGAGAATCTCCTGGAGGCGGCGCTTGCGGCGGTCCTCGCCCGAGACGAGCTCGACACGCTGCTCGACGGTGTCGACGGCCTCGCCGGCGTTGCCGATGGTGACAATGGCCGGGCGCCGGAGGTACTTCTTTGCGATGCGCTCGACGAGGGGGGGCATCGTGGCCGTGTACATCATGGTCTGCCGGTAGCGGTCGCGGCCGCCGAGGTAGCTCTTCATGAGGTGGGCGTTCTCGGCGTCGTCGGTGTCGGGCTTCTCGTTGGTGACGGGCAGGGCGTCGAGGATCTTGTTGACCGACTCCTCGAAGCCGAGGTCGATCATGCGGTCGGCTTCGTCCATGATGACGTAGCAGCACTGCGCCAGGACCAGCAGGCGCCGCTCGATGCAGTCGACCAGACGACCCGGCGTGGCCACGATGATCTCGGCGCCGTTGCGCAGGGCAAAGGCCTGCTCCTCGAGGGAGTGGCCACCGACGATGCTCACGCAGCGGAAGCCGAGCGGCGTCGCAAACTTCAACGCCTCCGTCTCGATCTGCTGGACCAGTTCTCGCGTCGGGGCCAGGATAAGGGCGTACGGGCCATCGTTCTTGTTGGCCTCGTCGAGGGGAGGTAGTTCAGTGATGTAGACGAGCAGTGGCAGCAGGAACGCCGCCGTCTTTCCGGAACCCGTGACGGCGACACCGATGAGATCGCGAGCCTGCAGAGCGATGGGAATGGCCGCCCGCTGAATCGGACTCGGGTCCTTGTACCCCACTCTGTCCACAATGTCGAGCAGTCGCCGAGGCAGCCCGGACTCTCCCCAGTCGCGCATCGGGTTCGGTATGCTGCCGCCTTTTGTCGCGATGCCAAAGTCCTCTTTGAATATTCTCCAGTCTCGCTCGCGCATCTCCTGGAGCTTCTTGTCGGACCAGTGGCGTCCCAGGCCGGTCCTGTCTGCGCGCTCTCTCGCCTTGTCGCGGGCGCGGTAAAAGTCTTGCATGAAGCCTTGCGCTCGCTCCTTGCCGTGCTCTGGGTCGCGCTGCTCGATCATGCGCGCCCGCTTGCGCGCTCTCTGTTCTGCCTCGTCGTCGAACTCGCCGCCGACGCCGGCGAGCGTGCCTCTGTTGACGCTCTGCTGCGAGTACAGCGGGTCGTTGTCTCTCGAAGTGTCATCGTCGGCGTCCCAGTCGAAATTGAACTTCTTCTCCGTCGTGCGCATGCGCTTCTTCTGGGCCGAAAAGTTGGACTGCTGGTTGACCTGAGGACCGAGGTACCGCGTTCGCAGAAGCGACGCCTCGATGTCCTCGGCCGATCGCTTGTCGCCGAGCGCCTTTGTGCCCGCCTTCTTGCCGTCGCGGTGCTCTCTGCCGTCACGACCGCGGCCTCCCGTCTGCTGGTGCGTAGCCCGGGGACCTGTAGGAGGCACTCCGTTTGTCGCGTGCGGCGCTCTGTTGGCGGGCACCACGCCGTTTGATCGTGATTCCCATTTCTTGTCGTCTTCTTCCCTCCGTCGCGCTTCCTCGGTAGCCTTGCGTTTCTTGTCGTCCTGTTCCTTCTTTGCCTTTTCGGCGGCGAGTCGCTCCCGTTCGGCTTTGGGGATGAAGCGTGGCTTGGCCGTGGCAGCCTCGGCCGCCTTCTTGGCCTTTAGGATCTGCTCAATGTCCAGCGGCATCTTGCGGCTCTCCTTGGGTCGCGGCTCAAGTCATATAGAATCGTGGGCTCTTGTTGAGAAGAAGCAGACGAAAGACGATGTTTGTAGGAAGCTATGAATGTCGACGAGGCTGTGGAAATCCATGGCGGGACAGGCAAGACAGAGTGCTACTCGCTGTGGTCGCGGCCAATGGGGTGCTGGGTGCCACTAGCCGGGCGGGCCACCTCGGACTGCAGGGGTCTCACAAAAGTCGCCGCAGCCTCGACTTTGACATGCTCAATAGCTTCAACACCACAGCGCTCCTCTCACGCACCATCTCCCCCCCACCGGATGCGCCCGCTTCGCACCAGCGGCAGCGCCCCGTAAAGACCACACAATGGCCTCCTCGTCGCACCTGGTGCAGCTGGCCAAGACGCTGCCCCCGCCACTGCAGCGATTCTTCGCCCGCTGGCCGCCCGCTGCCGTCCTCGCCACCGCCGAGGCCAAGCCCACGCCGTACCAGGAGCAGCGGCCGAACCCTTTCCGCTTCTACAAGCACCCCGTCACCGGCAAGTGGCAGGATCCCGTCTTCTCGCAGCGCCGGCAGGCCCAGCTCGTGCAGATGGCGCGCGAGCACGGCGTCGAGGAGCTGCTGCCCGAGACGACCAAGGCGACCGAGTATCAGCTGGCGCACCGCGTCGAGCACGGCCTGAGGGTCAAGGGCACGGGTGTGGGCCAAAAGGTCAAGGGCCACATTCACGAGAGACACATGATTGCAAAGTACGTGGCCGCGAACCTCGGACCCAGATTACGAAGGCTGACTTTGTCTACCCAGGATGGAGGAGAGGAGAAAGGCGATGCTGGAGATGCCCAAGCTCATCAAGACCTGGAAGCGGGTGAGAATCCCTTTGCGTACGATTCTTGTCCAGTTCGTGTTGCTAACTCAGCCCCCAGGTCGGGAAGAGAAACTGGACCAAGTGGCCGAAATAAGCGACACGACATGCTCGAATGGGTTGATATACCATTGTCATTGGGGCGTTGTACATATACCATGTATTTATATGTATCACAATCTGGAAATCACATATTTCGCAGGCTTCATGATCCCCCACCTACTGTTCCCTTGTAACTCTGTAATGCTTGAAGAGACGCGAATTCCCCGCCTGGATACCGCAAGGTTCGTATAACGGGAGCGTTATGGGAGTGTGCCCAGCGGCAACGGCGATGGCCAATCCAGACCCCGAATCTTCCATGAATGGCACTCAGCACTCTTGTTCTTGGATTTAAACCTGGCTTCAGCAACAATTCGGCACCCTACTATGCCTCTGTGGAGGCGTCACGTGATGCGGTACTGGCTTGGATTTTATACATGATACCAGCGGAAGGAATCAACTGAATCGCGGATTACACTCACTCGCAGTCCTCCGACTCGCTTCCCAATTCATGGACCCTCGTCGCCTTCTCCCGGAGGACTGCACCCCGGAGCCGGCGACTCACTATGAGGTCCTCGGCATCACCCCTGACATCCTCGACAGCAGCACACACGACCCCTCGGCGCTCATAAAGCGAGCCTACCATCGCGCGCTGCTCCGCAACCATCCTGATAAAGTCACCTCTGCCGCGAGGGACCATGTACCGTCCTCTTCTGCCTCTGCCCAGAAACCAGCCTATACAATCGATGAGATCAGCCTCGCCTTTGCCGTCCTCTCCTCGCCCTCGCAGCGCACCGCCTACGACGCATTGCTCCGCCTCTCTCACTCTCTCCCGGGCTCCGGCCCCGGCGCAACTGCCTTTCAGACCGGCGTAGAAAACGTCGATCTCGACGACCTGCCCTTTGATGACAAAGACCAACGCTGGCATTGGTCCTGTCGCTGTGGGAACGACAGGGGCTACTTGTTTGGGGAGGGGGACTTGATGGAGGTTGCTGACGAGGGGTTGCTCATGGTGGGCTGCCAAGACTGCAGTCTTTGGTTAAGGGTCCATTTCGCCTTGATAGACGATGATGAGCCTCAACAGGCAACCAATGCAAAGAGTTGACAAGATGAAGCGGCACCTGTGACAAGTGCACCCGAAACGACAGATGCGATGCCATCCGACAGCCGTTCGCTGCTTTTCCGCGACACGTCGGTCAATCTGCATCAGCCTTGTCGACGCCCGATATATGTGTGGTGTATTGAAAGCAATTTTAGTAATTTTTATTTGTCCAGACGGTCACGCATTAAGAGTCTAAAAGCAGAACCTCCAAAAATGCTCTTCTTTAGGTCTCCTAGCCGGTCCGTTGGGAAAAGTCGGCTCCTCCCACAGTTGCCTTTGCGCGCGTCAACTTAAACAATGCCGAAGCTCTTGATAAAAAAAACGAGGTCTTCCGTCCACTCCGTAGACACCGACCCGCCCTATACCAGCATGATCAAAGCCTTGAAGACTGGCTTCATATTTGTCAAAATTTACTCGGCAGCCTTGGGCTCCTCAGAGGCCGCCGTCGCGGGGGCCTCGGCGGCCGCGGTAGTGCTCTCCTCCTTGGCGGGCGCGTCGGTCTGGCCAGCGGCACCAGAGGTCTCGGCCTCGGACGAGGTCCAGAGGGTCTACCAGCTGTCAGCAGTGCTTCTCTGTTTACACTCGGGTCTGGAGACTTACCAGGTTGTCGCGCAGGAGCTGCATGATCAGAGTCGAGTCCTTGTAGCTCTCCTCGCTCAGAGTGTCGAGCTCTGTGAGATTGCGTCAGAAATACGGCTTCGGAAGGTCTCAATATCTGTTCAGCTTACCGGCAATGGCATCATCGAATGCCTGCTTGGCCAGGTGGCAAGCCTGATCAGGGGCGTTGAGGATCTCGTAGTAGAAGACGGAGAAGTTCAGGGCAAGACCCAGGCGGATGGGGTGGGTAGGGGGCAGCTCAGTCTGGGCAACCTCGGTGGCGGCCTTGTAGACCTCGAGGGACTTGTCGGCAGAGTCCTTGCGGCGGTCGCCAATGGCGAACTCGGCGAGGTAGCGGTGGTAGTCACCCTTCCTGTTTCAGAGAGTCAGCGCCACATCGCACTGCGCAGTCTGGAGAATAGGCATTGACTCGTACATCTTGTGGTAGAAGACCTTGGACTCGCCAGACTTGGCCGAGGGAATCAGATGCGCATCGAGGACGTCGAGGATGTCATCGCAGATCTTGGCGAGCTCGGCCTCGATCTTCTGTCGGTACTCCTTGATGAGGGTGACCTGGGACGAGTTGCCCTTGGACTCCTCCTTCTGCTCGATAGAAGTGACTATTCTCCAAGAGGCACGGCGAGCGCCAATGACGTTCTTGTAAGCGACCGAGAGAAGGTTGCGCTCCTCGACGGTGAGGTCGCGGTCCTCGCCGGCGACGATCTTCATGTTCTCGACCATCTCTGAGGGCGGAGGGACGTCAGCGCACAAGTCGCCACTATCGGGGTTAAGACAGCAAACTTACCCTCGTATCGCTCGGCCTGCTCGGCGAGCTTAGCCAGATAGACAGCATCTTCGTGACCCATTTTGGCGGAGTTTTTTGACTGTGAAAGTTAGCAAACTTGACTTGCCTTGCCAACGCGTCTCGCTGCGACAGGAGAAGGGCGCTATGGCAACTTGGTGGGAACTCAGAGGCAAGGGGGAGATGCAGCGGGACGCGTTTGGTGCGGGCAGTGACAGGGGCACGACGGGGCGGTTGGTTCGGCAGCTACAGGTGTCGAGGCCTCGAGCACACAAAACGACACAGTCCTGGCCGTGGCAGGAAGCAGCGCGCGCGGCTCGGTGGACGAGGATGACAGGCGTCGCGCGGACGCTCATTCTGCCCCCGCTCCGAACGATTCGTCTTCGGCCGTGGCGGGGTCCGCCAACGGGCCAGGGAGCGACTGTCGAAGGCGGGCGTCCCAATGCTCAATCGCGAGCAAAAGGCGTCTCGAGGACGGCTCAATGGACGTGCTGTAGTCGCGACGACGAGCGCGCGCCGGCAGAGTGCCCTTGGGTTGTGCGTCTCGGTCGCTCAGGCTGGGTGAAGGCTGCGCCCATGACGACAGAGGGGGAGGGAGGGGTGCGCCGTAGGGGACGAGGCAAGCAACAGGACACGCAAGCAAAAGCACGTACCGAGATTTGCAGACTGCAGAGAGGAACAAGATGGACGCGTTGGAAGTGAAAAAGTAGACGGGTCTGTCGGAAGAGACGGCGATGCGCAGGCTCGACAGACGGGCAGGCGATTGATTTGTTGGGAGTTGGATGGAGTGGTGCTTGATGAGCGAAAAGAAGAAGCGTGGTGGTGGAGGAGGGATTGGGTGGATGGAAAGAAGGGGCTCGGGACGGACGTCGGAACGAGCAGTCGCATCACCCAGCGGCGGCGGCGGCGGCAGCAGCAGCAGCAGCAACAGCAGCAGCAGTGCCAGGCAGGCTGTGGTGACTGGCGCCGGCGCCTCATCGCCAATCACCCCGCTGCATTTTTCCGCACGAGGGGGAAAGCAGTGACGCCCTGTGCGTGCGGCGCCATGTACCTGCGAGTACTCCGGTACGAGGCCTCCACCCAGCGCCGCTCACGTGTTGGGCGAAAAGGGCTCCCCACCACAAGTCACTGTACCCCGTGCCGAGTGTTGACGCAGGTTCCCTCGCCGCACAGCAGTCGGCAAAGTCTGTCAGCCGCGGCCGAAACACTGCCTCGCCCTGAGAAGCCAAGCCAGGCCAGGCTTCGCCCATTATTACCAGAGATCTCACAAGGGACACGAGGCAACAAGAGCCTCATGCAGGGGCACGGTTGATGGAAGCTAGTCCGCACGCCTCGTCGCCACGCTGTCGCCGGCGAGACGCCCACAGCCCTATCCGAAACGCGTCATAATTCCAGGTGGCCAGCTACCAATAGCTCGTCATCTCCAGCCACCAGCCGCTTACCTGGTGACCAGCCGGCGACAGCATCTTCCTTGCAGCCACGAGCCCTCTCTCGGTGCCCCGGGAAACCAAAGGGATTGTGATATGCTTCGAGGGAGGAAACATACTAGTCCGCAGGTCTCCCGGAATCTGACCCCTTGCGAGAGCTTAGGCCGGTCCGTACCTTGACAAGTCTCAATGCAAACCCACCCAAACCCAGCCGAGTTGATGCTCCGGAGCACAGACAGTAATGCCGTCTGCTGGCTCATTGCACAGTCTCTCAGGGTACCTAGCCATGGACAGCTGTTTCACCACACGAACATGTACAGGTAGTATCCGTAGATAGCTACGAAATGCTCATGGCGCTTTGGAGATGGGTCGGCCGCGCCTTGGCGTCCGATCTGGGGCTGTGAGGCGAAGGGTCATGCCTAGAAATAGAAATGCCTCTCACCCGACGCTCGCCGCCACTTGGCCGTTGTTGCCCGCTCGGCAATTCCCAATTGAACAGGTGTGATGACGTCCCGACTGTATCGTAAGGTTTCGCACAGACACTGCCGACCTTTGAGCAATGCAGCTATGGGTCTCGATATGGCAGAGAAGTCGTAGAACCCTCCAGCAATGTCGTTCTCCCAGCTCTCAACGGAGCCGGAGAAGAGGAAACTCCACTGCAACCCTGGTCCGCGTCTTTGCTTGGTTGGGCCGACGCGACGGTCAAGCCTCGGGGCTCACCACATTACGAAACTACCCGTATTTCGCACGCTGCTCACCGGAAATCTCAAGTAGTGCCCTATGCCACAGCTCCATCCACTCACAGCGCTGCAAACCGCGCCAATCAGCCCATGGACTCCACCCGGTAGCTTTGCTTGCCTGCTTTGCTTGCAACCACCACCTCTCTCTCCAACCACACGTCATACACAACTCCCACCCACAAGACGCATCGCTCATTGCCCACGATGCTTCGCCCAACCTTCGCCAAAACGGCGGCCTTCCGTGTCCCCCGAGTCGCCTTCAGCACCACGACCCGCGCTATGGGCCTTGGTGATACTGGCTCTCCCCCCAAGACGGGCGGCCAAGGGTGAGTTGACGCCTCGGCTTCAGCTTCGGCTACGTCTCCGCGCGGGTTGCCGTTGCCTCTGATGCCGATGCTGACCCTGCCCGTGCAGTGATGCCTTCCAGCGACGAGAGCGCGCTTCCGAGGATTATGCCATCCGCCAGCGTGAGAAGGAGAAGCTCATTGAGCTCAAGAAGAAGCTTGCCGAGCAGCAGCAGCACCTTGACCGTCTGTCCAAGCACATGTTCGTCCACCCTCTCGAATGGCCTGCCAAGTTGTGGACTCGCAGTCTTGATGCATCATATACTGACATGATCGCCACAGCGACGAGATCACCAAGGAGCAGGGCGGCGGCGAGCAGAACTAAGCTTGCGCGCACGAAACAAATGTCTGACGGAATACGGATGCTTCGGGCGGTCGCGCAATAGCCATTGCTGGGGAAACAATCGACGGACACCATCCAAGATGCACGGATATAGCACGCAATTTGACCATCCAGGGCTTGTCTCTTGCCACTGTTTAAGATAGTGTACAGTTACCTACGTATCGCACCCAGCGTGCAGAAAAATTGGCTCAAAGTCTCTAGCCTCGGTCAACTTACGAGAACCCCCTCAGCATCGTTTCCCGATGCTGTCCAAAACTCCGCGTGATTCCAATGGAAAAAGAATCTGCCGTATTGCTTTACCTCCGTCCCATATATGATCGATAGAAGCTTTCCGCCGCATCATTCTCCACTCCGGCATAGTGACTGCCCAATGTGCTGCTCGACTTTTGCGCCGCCGTCACCTTGGCTTGCAAGGCCGAGGCGTTAGCATCGATCCACTGCAGTTGCGTGAGGTGGCCATTCAGCACTCGGACTATCTGGCTCAGCTGTATCTTGTAAGCGCTTGTCAGGCCGAGTCTTTGGCTCGTACTCACAGGGTCCTCGGCCTTTGCGCCCTTGCTCAGAGTTCCAGATATGTCATTAATCTCCTTGACCATCTTGGAGAGATCTCGTGACTTCTCATCCAATTGCTGCGTCAGCTTCTCGGCCAGTTTGTAAGTTCGCTCGCGTTCTTGGTCGGGCCCAGCCAGCTGCTCCCCAGGGCCAATCTGCTTTGCAAACATGTCTTGAACTTCCGTCTCGTATCGATTGAGCCAGGCCTCAAGCTCGTCTTGCTGACTCTCCACTGCCAAAAGCTGACGTTCAATCTCGTGGCTAGCTCGCTCGGCCTCGAAGGTGTCGAGGTACAGCTTCTGAATTTTCTCTCCATTGTCGACCAGGTTTCTGTCCCAAGTAGACACAATAGTGGCCTGCTCCTTAAATTCTCTTTGGTACTTCGATAGATCAGACGCCCATCGCGTAACAATATCCTCCATGGTCTTATTCTTGAGTCGAGCGATCTGCGACGTCGGGCCGTTGGTCGAGGCACCAAGTGCATTTGTGGTGCCAATCTGGGCACCGAGCTTCGTCGCGTCCTTGTCCTTATCAGCGCCTTCTGTTGCTGGCTTGGCCCCGAACAGACCTCCGGCTGCGGATGCCGCAGCCCCCGTTGTAGTGCCCATCGACGAGGGCTGCGTAGTGGTGGGAGCGGCAGCTGCACCGCCAAAAAGCGACGAAGCGGGCTTTGGCGTAGCGGCACTGGTACCTCCCTGAGCATTACCAAACAGGCCGCCCGCGCTCGGTGCCGCTGTCGGCGCTGTGGAAGATGCTGCACTGGCAGCGGCCGGCTTGTTGCCAAACAAGCTTCCAGCGGAAGCTGCCGAGGGCGCAGACGTGTTTGAGGCAGCCGGGGTGCTGGCAGCCGCGCCTCCAAACAGCCCTCCACTTCCGGGCGCTGCTGAAGTAGCGGATGACGCGGGGGCTGCTGGCTTGGCACCAAACAAAGAGGCCGTCGTTGCTGCTGTCGCCGAGCTGCTGTTTGTTGGAGCGGACGTAGATGGCGTGGAGCTGCCTCCTGCGTTTGCAAACAGTCCACCGGCAGGTTTTGCGGTATCCGTCGCGGGTTTTGCACCAAACATGCTGCCTCCGCCGCTGGCAGTATTGGCGCCTCTGAAGAGCGCCGAGCTGGGCGCTGTGAGCGTCTGTGATGTGCTAGTTTTAGGCTTTGACGAATCCCCGCCGCCTAAGCCTCCAAATGCGTTCACGGCAGGCTTTGAGGAGTCCATTGGCGGAGCCCCTGCCGGTGTCGTCGACGGTAGGGGAAACGTGGGTTTCGCAGGAGTAGCTGCTGTCATCGTTGAGGGCGTAGCGGACTGGGTGTTTGCTGCGCTCTCGTTTTTGTTTCCGAACAGCGAGTTGCCAGTGCTTGCGAACATGCCTGAGGCTGGCGACGTCGACGTCGGAGGCGTTGCTTGACCTTGCGCTGCATTGCTCTGAGAGCCGAAGAGGCCACCACCGGTGCTCGTGCCACCGCTGCCAAACATGCCACCCGCCGGCTTGTTTGTCGCACCGCTGGCGTTTGCGAACAAACCACCTGATGCAGGCGCTGTAGCGCCACTGCTGGACGCGCCGAAGACACTCGTGGTAGCAGGCTTTGCCGCGCCGAAAAGGCTGCCAGCAGACGAGGGTGCAGCTGCGCTGTTGCTTCCAAACATGCCACCAGTAGGAGTTGCTGCACCAGAAGGCGTATTGGAGGCCGAGCCTCCGCCGAACAAGCTACCGGCGGGTTTCTGTGCATCGCCGCCGCTCGGCTGTCCAAACATGGAGCTTTTCTCTCCGGAAGGCGCGGCGTCACCTGAGCCGGCAGCACCCTGTGTTCCGAAGGAGAACTGTGCACCGCCGCTGCCCGAGGCAGAGCCAAAGAGACTGCCTGCAGCGGGAGTCGAAGAGGTCGCATTATTGGACCCGGCGCTCGTCGAGCTGGGGTTTCCGAACTTGAACGCCATGTTCGATGTGTCGAGATCGCTTCGATGTGTCGAGTTGCGCCGACGTTCGATCGCAGCGGCTTGCAACGAGAAGAGTTTAAGTCTTCACGAAGCCACCGTGCCAGGGGAGAGGAGAAAATCGGTCGGGGAGTGAGTACTCCAATGGCCTGCCAGAGATTGATGATGAGATGAATGCGGCCAATGGTCGGAGCGGCGAATGAGTACAGGAATCACCTCTCCACGGCGGCTGAGGAAGCTTTTTTTGCGGTGATGCTGCCAGCTCCACGCGCTGGCTGGGCGCGAAGTTGTGGGGAACGTACCAGAGCCAGGGGAGAGCCGCACTACCATGCGCCCCACGTGATGGACCTTGAGCTCAACAGCAGCTTGGACCTGCATTGAAATACGGCAACCAGAGTACGATTTACAATCTTTTCAGCAGACAGACACTCTCAGGTCTGATGAATGCCTATTCTTGCTGCTGCTTGGCGAGAGCGCATAGCCAGAAGACCGCGATACGACACTGATCGAACGATACCTAGCTGCCAACGCCATCCTTGTTCGCGTCCTTCCCAAGCCAGAGTCTGAGCTCTTGAACAAGGAGGAAGCGCCTGAACGCGGCTAATAATCATACCTATACTCCGAAGCCATTCTTGCCTCGAGCGCGCTCATTGGGGAAATGACGGACTCCGAAAGTCTGGAGCCTCCGCCAGAGATGAACGTGGCCGATCCCGGGGCACACCAGCTGTGTTCGTTGCCCTGACTCCCCGCCTTGAATGGGAAACAAGCTGACAGAAACATAGCTGAAGCGTCTGATGATGAAGAGGACCAGTTCACAGATGCGCAGTCCGGCACAGAGAGCCCGAACCGTACCTCGCCGGTTCCCAAGACGAGGATCGAAAAGGTCGACAACGAGCCATCGCACGGCGAAGTTCCTGGAACCGAAGCCTTCAAGAAGAGGGAGGAGGATGCGCTGCCTGACGAGATCGCCATTGTTCCAGATGAGGACGCCAAGGATCCCACCGCCATCACAGGCACAGAAAGTTCAACTGCGCTGAAGGACGAAGGTCCCGGTGACGAGACCAGCTCTCGTTCCCCAGAGTCCGAGAGCAGAGTCAGTGCCGATGCTGTACCGGACATTGTGCTGAATTCAGATGACGAGGTTGATGATGGCGATGAGGACTTTGGGGACGACTTTGACGATTTCGAAGAAGGCGCTGCGCACGATGATGATTTCGACGACTTCGAGGATGGCTTCCAACAAGCGCCTCCTTCACCGTCGACTCCTGCTGCTCCTCCGATCCAACCATCAGTACTACCATTCGTGAGCCCTCCATGTCTCTTTTATGTCCTGGAAGCCTCGCTGACCACGCGTGCAGCCGATAGCCGACTTTGACGGCCTAAGCCCTGACGAGGTCATGTCATCTACAGAGCCATTCTTGGATACCCTCTTCCCGCCAGAAGACCTCGACTTCACAACTCCTTCTCCCCTCCCAACAGATTCAGCAACATTTCTGACGCCTCGGTCCGCGTCCCTCTGGTCCCAGCTTGTTGCTCCTCCGCCACTCGCCCCTCCAGACTGGATCCGCTCTCGCACCCGCCGCCTGTTCCTAGTCTCCCTAGGCGTGCCGGTCGACCTCGACGAGATCCTCCCGGCTTCCAAGCAAAAGAAGCTGGTGTTGCCCTCGCTCAGCATCCGCGCTACTTCTCCACGCACGTCAAGTGACTCGAGGTCAGCGTCGCGACTACGGCAGGGCGAGGGCAACAGCTCATCCACGTCGGTGGATACGCAGGGGAAGCCTACGGGGTCCAAGAGGCGGAAAGGACCGCCCCCGCAGCCGGAGCTGGACTTGGTGGCTGCGCGCTATCTGTGCATGACAACGGACGAGGCCCTCGATGGAATGACCAACGAGGAGCTTGCGGAACACGTGGCCAAGCTGGAGGCGATGGAAGGGACGGCCAAGGACGTGCTGAAGTATTGGCAGAAGCGGACGGACGAGAAGATAGGCGACCGCGAGGCTTTCGAAGGGGTGATAGAGAACCTCGTCAAGCACGCCCGCAAAGTACGCAAGTAAGCGAAGCTACTTATTGGCTTTGTTAAAATTGAAGTCGACTGGTCTAGCTGCTGCGTGCGTATTTTGTCTGTTTTCCTTGATCAAAGAGGGCCCTGAGGTCCTTGTGGAGTATCTACAGCATGGCAGCTAGCTGCGTCGTGCTCCCCTAGGTGGCCACCCTCGCATGGAACGCCGACCACGACCCACTTCACCCCTGAAGGCAGCTTTGCAACATGAACCGCTTCCAGCGCGAATAGGCATCGACTCCTATGCCACATCGAGGGCCCACCCCTTCAGAGCTTCATGTCAATGCACCTTTTGCCAATGCACAGATTGCGGAGAACGCCCTTCTCCAATTCCTACATGATGGCCTCGGCCGCTCAGGACGTGCTAGGCTCCAGCGTGACACCACTGGAAACAGTTCATATTAGCACATGTGCAATCACACTGATGGAGAGAGTCGTCGGAATAGGCTTACGCTGCGATGGTAGCCCAGCCGATGAGACGCCAATGCTTCTCAATACGTCGACTCAGTGCGACCTTCTCGCCAATGTTGGTGCAGGCAGGGCTCGTCAGGACCAGCTTCGCGGCATCGTTCTTGATGGCGGCGACCTTGGCGCCAGTCGACGTGGAACCGATGTTGACCATGATGACTTCGTTCTTGGCCAGCTTGGCGACCTTGGCCTGCTTGCCGTCGGCGGTCCTGACGCCGAGCAGGCGGCGGAGGAGGTAGAAGTTGACCTCGATCTCGCTGTAGATCTCGGGAAGTCTGCCCTTGAGACCCAGGACGAAACCGACGAGACGATCGGCTCTGCAGAGGGTAGGGTCGATGCGGGTGCCGACACCGATCAGGCCACCGGGAACCGCGTACTTGAGATCGTTGGCTTCCGAGTTGAGAGTCACGACTCTGCTGAAGATGGGCATGCACTTCAAAGCGCCATTGTCGTCGCGGGACACGATACCGGGTCGGATCTCGATCTCGTCGCCGAGCTTGACAACGCCGTGCAAGATACTGCCACCAGCAACGCCGCCCTTCAAGTCATCAATTTCGGCACCGGGCTTGTTGACGTCGAAAGATCGAATGACAATCATGTGAGGGTCGATGCTGAAATCTCTAGGAGGAACCGGGATGGTGTTGACAATGGCCTCGTTGACGGCGTCGATGTTGAACTTGAGCTGGGCGGAGATGGGGATGACTGGGGACTTGCCGGCGACAGTTCCTCGGATGAACTTGAGAATGGACTCGTAGTGTTGCTGGGCAGCCTCTTCTCTCATGAGATCGACCTTGTTCTGCAGGATAATGATCTTGTCGAGCTTCATGATCTCGATGGCGGCCAAATGCTCAGAGGTCTGGGGCTGCGGGCAGGACTCGTTGCCGGCGATGAGCAGAAGAGCGGCGTCCATGACGGCGGCGCCCGACAACATAGTGCTCATGAGAATATCGTGACCGGGGCAGTCGACGAATCTAGTGGAGGCGCTTGTGAGCAGGGCACTTTGACATCACCAAACACGAGTATAGGGGGGGGACTCACGACACATGTCGCAATAATCTGTAGGTGCCGCTGCAGCCGTCTCGCTCGCACGGAGGGTCGACCTCCTTCTCGCTCTTGTAGCTCCGGTAGCATCCTGGTCGCGGGCACTCCTGGTTGTCACACTTGTAGATCTTGGCGTTGGCATAACCCAGCTTGATGGTGATGTTTCGAATCAGCTCGTTCTTGAAACGAACGGTCTGCACGCCAGAAATGGCCTTGACGACGGTCGACTTGCCGTGGGCGACGTGGCCAATGGTTCCAATGTTGATGGTCGCTTGGCGGGCAATGATCTCAGGGGTCAGGGGGGTGAGGCTCGCAACGTCGAGGTCTTTCGGATCCGTCTGGGGGGGCAGCTCGGGTCGCTGGACGGTCTGATCTGGGATGGCCGGGTTCGCCTGCTTGAGGGCCGACTTGAGAGGCTTCTCCTCGACGCCATCGCCGGCGTCGTTGTGGCCGTCAAAGGACTCGCCAGAGTCCGACTCGGACTCGATGTCGTCGTATTTGTGGTCGCCGTTGGCAGCCATGATGAGGGTTTGGCGGGGCACTCTGCGAGTCCGCAGCGAAGGTGGCTGTTGGCTTGCGGGATCGGACGCGGCGCAAGCGGCGTTGTCGGAGGCTGGTCGGTGGATTGGAGAAGAGAAGAATCTCCGGGTGCCTCAGGAGGGTCCTTGAGGAAGTATCGCGGCGTCGTCGGCGTGCAGGGCTGAGAGTCTGGGGATTTCGCCTAGGAGCAGTCAAAATTCCTCGTGTGCAGTCATTTGGAGCAGAGGGTGACTCGTACGCTAGTCCGGTTAGGGCCTGATAGACCGATAAGCTATCGTTGCCCCTCGTCGGCTGAAGCTCGGCTGTCTGGCGCTCTCCTCCGGCAGAGGACGAATGCAACTGGCTTCCATTCATTCTGGGGGCGCAACGTCTCCTGCGTCTACCTGTACGGAGCACCTGGGTTCTATTTTTAATGTTCCCAAGCAGCTTGCGCCACAGTCGTTGGTGGAATGAGCTGTTGGCAGGACGAGCAGCGCTGTCCGCCAACGAGTTTCAAGGTACAAACAGGCGTGACGCATTTGAGAAACTTGAAGAACACAATTTCAAGACGTGTGCTGGATCTCTCCTGACCTGACGAGCAATGCTTCCTCATAGGCAGAGTGCGTCTGCGGCGAAACCATTAGTAGTCGCGTAGCATCATGGACATGTTCGTGACACTTCGTGGCGCCTTCCAGACTACTGGTACAGCCCGAAAGCTCAGAGGGGCAATGGCTCACTGGTTATCACCTAAAATGACATGGCAAGACACGGTAAAATGATGGGTGTCTGACCGCACAAACGTTGTGGAGCGTGAATGTGGGAGGCTGAGCCACACAAGACATGCAGGCGAGCTATTGAGACGGCATGAAGCTGGGGATAATACGAAGTACGGATGGACAGCAGACGGCAGCCTCAGACCCCAAAGCCCCCAACCTCTACGGAGTAGGTGCAACGTGTATCGTGAGGCAAGAAAGGCAGAAGCCATTTCGAAATGGAGTAATGACGGCCCAAGGAAGGATGCTGTGGCTCGTGTTGTCAACACGCTCGAGGCTCAGGGGTCCTGACCGCAGCACACGTACTTGCCAGGATTTGGTATTCGCGCATTGCTGCATCGGGGCGAATATGAGTGATTCTTGAGGATATTGTCGAATGCAAAGAGAGTTGGCGGTCATCCAAGTGTAGGCCTCGCGCATCTTCGTAGGTCTGCTGGATGGCCTCACTTGGATGACCGGTCGTTTGCATTCCGTGGCCAGAGAAATTCTTAGGGAACCCAGTCGGTGCGTTGATGTTAATTGATTGAATGGTGAATAAAGTTGCCACCAAATCGGCGCTTGATGCCAGCATCCAGATTCGCCATGCACCTGTAAGCACCTGCATGCTTGAGGTGCCGGCCTGTGGCCAGAGCGACGTATATGCGCCCAGACTGTGGTCCGTGATCACGCAAACAAGGCTATTCGCTTGACGGCTGCGGGCTGGGAAAGCTAAAGCATCCTGCCGTGCGGGGGCCAAAAACATCTGCAAGGGTACCTACCACGAGCTCGACGGCGCCTTTGCGTGTCCGAGTGGCACGAGCAGGTGATGCTGCGACGAATCCCGTGGCGCTCGTTGCCGCCGACGCTCTGCAGGGTGGCGGCACCGCAGCGACGTCGTCACTGCGCCGCTGCCACTGATTGGCGCGAGCTCGCTGGAGTTGCGCACCCAGGGCCCGCGCCGCAGCCGACGTCCCCGGCACTCCCACGGCCGCCAATCAGGCGCCCCAGGGGAGCCACCGAGTGCACCTCCGATCGCCCAGAGCGGCGACGACAGGCGCTGCGGGCCTTGGCGGTAGGCGCTGGGACAGGGGGGGGGGGGGCAGCCAACCACAGCGGCCCCCCCCCCCC
>JALHBZ010000119.1:214380-299734 GCA_024340015.1 Tolypocladium ovalisporum
GAGTCTGGATGTCTTCCACGACACCCCGGTGCGGGTGCGCTGGGGAGCTTGGACGGCCAAAAGCAGAAGCACCCGATGTTGGCAATGGTCGTGCGTTGCTCTGGCTGCAGTCCCAAGGTGCCGTCCCCTCGCCGTGCAACCGGCGGCAGCCGTCCAACACGGCAGCCGTCCAACACGGCAGCCAGCCAACCTCCATACATATTCATGCGTCCCCTCACGCATGGTCTCCGTGCTGCAACTCGCAGACGGTCCTCCTCGATCTTCCTCTCGTCCCCTCCGTGATTTGGAATCTATGGATTTGTGAGCATCCCTCGACATCACGGTTTTCGGGTCCCGTTGAACGCGTGAGTCCTTGTTCTCCTTCTCTGCCGTCCCCGTGTGTCTTAGTCCACCTCTGCGCCATCCGCACATCATCTCAGCCGTTGCCCAAACCATTGCCCGCACAGAAAAGATCCGACGCCACACCTACTTTAGCCCTTGAGCCGGCGTCTACTGCAACAGCCGTTACATTAGCTTGATCTTGTGGTCGTGCCTATCAGAGCCCATCCTTCCATTCACATCGTCTCCTCTTCCGGTCGACTCCACCCTGTCTTCACTCCCCGGCGCCTGCGAGCTGTCGAATGAGCGGCTGCCGTTCTGCTCGCAGCCGCTGCCCTCAAAACTCCAGTCTTCCCTCACTTGGCCGCTCAGTTGGTCTCTTTTCTCCTCTTCGATAGCTGGTCTCTCCCTTTCCCAATTCATCGTTCTTGTTGCGGGACTGCGCTTGCAGCTGGCTTGAAGCCCTGTCCCTCGTCGTCGATACCTTCGCCGGCATACACTACACGGGACGTTTTTCTCGTGCCTTTTCTTTCTGTCCGCATCAGCTCTCTCGCACGCATACACTACACAATGGCCGGTCAAGGTCCGTAGTACCGGCATATGGATCAACGGGTCCAGAGAACTGGCGACTAACACCAACCTTTAGGCTTAGATGAGAAGAGGCGGCCCACCGCGCTGACCTTGACACCCGTCCGAACCGGCTCCTCGGGCTCCTCGTCAACAGAGAGCTCTCTCAAGGTTCCTCGCACACCGCGCTTCGCAGAGGCTACCTCGGTTCACTCCCCCGTCGACGTGCGCTCGCCATTTGCCGATCCCATGAAGTCACACGTTGCCCAGTCCCAGCCTGGGGACATTGGTTTCGGCTACATCAACAACGAGAGCAATCGCGAATCTGTAGCCGTCCCGATGACTCCCAGGTCCCCGCTAAAGAGCGCCATGAAGATGCCCGGGACGCCCGCGCGGCAGTTCTCCAACCCGCTGAGCCCGACGTTCCGCGAGGAGGATGTTCTAGAGAAGCGCGAGCTGTCCACGGAAAAGGAGCAAGCCAAGGATGTTGTAAGTCGTTTGTGAAGCAAATTTGCAACGAGGCAACAAATGCTAACTCGCTTTGTAGAAAATCAAGACTCGCGTACGCCTGGCCAAATTTGCCCTTCGCGGTGTCAGCTTTAGCTGCTCTCTCATCATCCTCTCCATGCTCTCCTCTTCCTTTGCCATCTTCAATTCTACGAGAAGCTTGCCGAATCAAAGCGGCATGCCCTCTTGGGCTCCCGGAACCGAGTCCAAGTCATGGCCACAAACGCTCACACTGTCCATGGCTTGTCTCTCCCTCTTCGTGTGTATCCTCGTCTTTGTCGCATACTGCCGAGGAGGTCACAAGCGGGCCGAGAAGGTCAGCACCTACTACACCATGTTCGCCATTGGCTGGGTAAGTGGCTTCTAGTACCATTCAATGAGGCAGAGTGGACCATGTGCTAATCGGTAAATCAAGTTTATCGTAAGCATGATCATCTGGGTGGTCACCGCCGCCCTCTTCCAGCATGCACGGGACCATGGCAACAACAAGGACATGTGGGGATGGGCCTGCGTTGACAACACTCGTTCCGACGTCTTCAGTCAAAAGGTCGACTACCAGCTCGTCTGCCGACTCCAGAACTGGACTCTCATCTGCATCATCATCGAGGTCGTTGTCGAGGTCATCTCCATCGCTCTCTACAGCGTCGTCTTTTACCGCTACTACACGAAGCGCCGTCTTTTCAAGTCCATGGACCTACGAGATCGCGCTCGTTCCGATCTTTACCTTGCCCAGCTTCGCAACCAGTCCGCTCCCAACACTCCTGGCTTCGGCCCCAAATCTCCCGTTTTCGCCGGTCCCAAGTCCCCCGCACTGAGCAACTACGCCATGTCTCCTCGCCACCCGCCCGCAACTTACCGCAACCTCTCCGATATTGATGAGACTAGCCCGTTCACTCCCGACGGTTGCGTTGTCGAGCCCCAGTCTCAGTTCACACCTCGACTGCAGACCGGCTTCAAGCTGCAGGCCCCACCAGTAAAGGCTCCCTCTGCAACCCCCAGGATGGGCCAAGCAGAATTTTCTCCCGTCGACGACCGAGCGCCCCCACCGTCTGGTGAGCTTGTCGCCGAGCGCGCTCCTCAAGCCGCCGATGAGCCCACATACGAGGCGGTCCCTATCCCTGGGGCGTACGCCGGTCAGGCCATCAAGAGCCCGCCTCCAATGCAGACCTCTTTTGGCCATGCTCGGTAAGGGCAGAGATCATGGTGGATGAGAGCGTGGCATTTGCAGCAAATGAAGATTCGGGTGGTCAGCTTGAGCATGCCGCCGAGCTGGCTGTTCCTGGGGGGATTATACCACTGGCGTTTCGGGATTGGGAAGACTCGTATTGCATGCCTCGATTGGGCAGGACTGTACAGACACACATTCATAATCTACATTGTGCACAAGCAAGCGTACCCTCATTTGACGGCTATGTATTGAAAGACGGAGGAGCATTCCACCCGTGATAAGGAATACAGAGTGGGACACAGAGGTTTAAGAAAGAAAGATCGGCACTCAGCAGCGCAAATGGCTTCTCGCTGCTTCGTACGCGAGTGATGGCCCGGTTCGCGCAGGTAAACTCAAGACCTTGGGCAATAATCCCAAGCCTGTGATAGCATCCATGGGGGGGGAAACCGTGGATGGAGCTGGAGATGTGGCAAATTCGTAGCCTAGTTTGCAAACGAGCATTTCGACAGTGCTTTAGTTGGCATACTGATGTTGAGTGGGCCAAAGTGTCACCGGGCGGCTGTCTTCAGCTAGTTTTACAATGGCGGAACGCGGTGTGAAAGAATAGGTCATCATGAAAAGCGACTCCTAGATACAGGAACATAGGTGACAAAAGAGAGGTAAAAAGAGAACCATTACTTTTGGTAGCCCGCCACACCTCGATTATAAAGGTGCAAAGGACTTCCTGAGCCTTCGTCACGCAGCCAATTCGATCTTTGCCCTCAAGTCACCCGCGAGACCGGTCGTCGTGACACGTGGTCCCGGATGTCCCTCTAGAAACGCAAATCTATCAACAGCTGCAAAGGAAATAACCTTGCGCACTCCACCAAAATGCCAAGACTGCCGCGGCAGGGGCTACCCAATGGCAAAAGCAGCCCGAGAGGAGAGACGGTCGAGGTTGTTGCTTTTTAGATGAGGTCGGCCACGTTCATGGGCATCTCCTCGATCTGGGTGCTGTAGAACTGCTCAATCTCGCGCATCATGCGGACATCGTCGGCGGTGACGAAGTTGATGGCAACGCCCTTACGGCCGAAGCGACCACCACGACCAATTCGGTGGATGTAGTTCTCGCGATTGGCGGGAAGGTCGTAGTTGATGACCAGGGAGACCTGCTGGACATCGATACCACGGGCCAGAAGGTCAGTGGCGATCAGGACACGAGAGGAGCCGGAGCGGAACTCCTTCATGATCAGGTCACGCTGAGCCTGGTCCATGTCACCGTGCATGGCGGAGACGGTGAAATCGCGGGCGGTGAGCTTGTCGGTGAGCCAGTCAACCTTTCTGCGGGTGTTGCAGAAGATGACGGCCTGCGTGATGGTGACGGTCTCGTACAGATCGGACAGGGTGTCGAGCTTCCACTCCTCCTTCTCGACGGCAATGTAGAACTGCTTGATACCCTCCAGGGTAAGCTCGTCCTTCTTGACCAGGATACGGACGGGGTCGCGCATGAAGCGGGTGGTGACCTCGAGGACGTCCTGGGGCATGGTGGCGGAGAGCAGGACGACCTGGGTGGACTGGGGCAGGAGCTGGAAGATGTCGTAGATCTGGTCGGTGAAACCGCGAGACAACATCTCGTCGGCCTCATCGAGGACGAACATCTTCATGCTGTCAGTCTTGAGGAAGCGACGCTGGATCATGTCGTGAACACGGCCAGGGGTGCCGACGACGACCTGGGGGCCGTCCTGGAGGGCCTTCATGTCGTCGCGGACGCTGGTGCCACCGATGCAAGCGTGGGTCTCAATGTTCATGAAGTCGCCGATGGCGACGACAACCTTCTGGATCTGCTGAGCAAGCTCACGGGTGGGGGCCAGAATCAGGGCCTGGCACGACTTGACCGCGGGGTCGATCTTCTGGAGAACGGAAATGGAGAAAGTGGCCGTCTTGCCAGTACCAGACTGGGCCTGGGCAATGACATCGTGACCCTTGATGACGGGCATGATCGCACGCTGCTGAATGGCCGAGGGGCGCTCGAAACCATAGGCGTAGACTGGGCCGAGGGGTCAGCACCGCACGGCAGATTTGGAGGCTGGGCAAGAACTCACCACCACGGAGGAGCTCAGACTTGAGGCTCATGTCATCGAAGGAGTCGACAGTCTCGTCATAGTTGGACTCGATCTGCCCTGTGATCCAAGCACGTTAGTCGCTGGGCTACTGTAATGCGGCAGACGCGGATGCCAAGAAGGGAGAGAAGAGGTCGCATCGTGGGGCATCTGGGCCGATCGCAAGGGTACAGCCCAACCCCTGATGCAGAGCGCAGTCGCGCCGCGAACCCCCCCTCTGTCCATCTCGGCGACAGCGCCTGGAGCTGGGCGAGAGCATCTTACCCTCGGGGACGTCCTCGAGTCCCTTGTCGGTAGCCATGATTGCGGTTGTAGAAGGAAGTCTAGATCAAGCGCAGCTCGATCTAGAAATGTCGTAAAGACGTGGGAGGCTTCTCGGCGAGAAGCTGCGGCTGGCGCTGAAGAAAAAAGTATGGGATCGACTAGACTCGCGCGCTCTCGAAGGGACGAGAGCTGACTGAATCTAGGAGGTGGTGGGATATGTCGTTGTGATGTTCCTTTGAAGGGTTGGAGAGAGGAGAGAGAAAAGAATAATCGGTTGAGGGGCACTGGCCGACTTGTATTTTTTTCCCTCCTGCCCACCAGGCGCCAGCCAATCAGCGGGGCCTGGGTCGGGGGTGGACCCACGCTTAGGGTACCTTCCAGCGTACCACATCAGTGCATTTCACAGCCAAGGGTACTTTTTTTGGAGCAGCGGCCACCGAAAGGCGTCCCGCAGGCAAGGAATTTTTTCCCGCCTCGAGTTTTACCCTTGGTCGTGGCGGACAATCTAGCGGCTTCAGCTGCTGGCTGGCTGGCACACACCACCAGCCATGGGCACTTACAACGTCAGTCACCACCGACCCATCCATTGGGACCGACGGACTGACTTGACCATCGTGTGTCTAGAAGCGGTGACTCTGCCTCTTTTCGCGCGCAGTTGCGCATACCTCGCCCACGTCAGCATATGACTCACTGTTGGGTGCCTGCTGCTGAAGTCGCCTCAGTCTAGAGGGCCGACTAGGGCAAGACAGCCGTCCATCGTCGCATGTAGGGCAAACCTCCTAGCTGCTACGCCCCGGAAACGCCCTGGGTCAACCAACAAAGCCCCCCCTTCCACCCCCGTCCCGCATCACAGCGATGCCGTCCGCGATAGCCACGAGCCCCGAACGCCAACATGGCGCACTCGTCAAGGGCACTGACGCATCTTATGAGTCAAACGATGTCGAGGCAAGCGTCAGTGACACTTCCTCGATCCCCCCGCATCCTCTTGGAGTCAAGCCACTCGGGAACCGCTATCTGTCCACGGGACCCAATGCGCGGGCCAGCATCGGCACATGGGCCATACTCCCTGATGAGATACTCACAGTGGTGTTGGAGCACTTTGAAATGTCTCAACTCTTGAGCCTCGGGTCGACGTGCAAGTTCTTCTATGCCTTTTGTCATGTGGACGAGCTATGGAAACCTTTATTTCTCGAGTAAGTAATCTTGTTTTGTGGTCTCAGTTTTGTCGAGCATGGCTACTTCCATGAGCATTGCATGATGTGTGATGTTGGCTATACCCTCATACCTGCTTCGGTCAAGCGAGGGATTCCTTGCCCGAGGCCATTGGACTCTACTTGAGACGCCAAACGACCATCCACCTTTCTTGTTGCACTGCGCTTGCCTCTCAGCCTTGGTCCTATCCGAATGATGACTGATTACGAACTGCGTAGGTTATCAAAGGAGCATAGCCAGTCACTTCCATGGCAAAGATCCTGGAGATCTACATTGTTGGCATTGCCAAAGGAACGAGAAGCCAACGTGGATTGCAGCAATGTCTTCTCCGACGTCCTACATCGGCCATTTGCTTGCACAAACGTCAACTTGGATCAGTTTGTTAGCAACATACCGAAAGCTAATCAGATCCGCCGTTTCGACAATCTCACGTATGAGCAGTACGCTGAGCGATGGACTGAGCAACCATTCGTCCTGACGCAATGTATCCAGGAGTGGCCCGCGTACACCCAATGGACCATCGACAGGCTCCTCCAGGACTATGCCGGCGTCGACTTTCGAGCAGAAGCAGTTGACTGGACATTTGCAAAGTACTCCAGCTACATGAGTGAGAACAGAGACGAAAGTCCCTTGTATCTATTCGACCGCAAGTTCGCGGAGAAGATGGGCATGAAGATCGGGCGCGAGGCGGGCGCGGCATACTGGCGACCAGACTGCTTCGGCCCTGACCTGTTCGAGGTCTTGGGAGAGGAGCGGCCAGCCCACCGATGGCTGATTGTTGGATCCGAGAGAAGCGGCTCTACATTTCACAAGGACCCCAACGCCACGAGCGCCTGGAACGCCGTGATCCAAGGCGCCAAGTATTGGATCATGTTTCCGCCGACGACACAGGTGCCCGGGGTGTATGTGTCGCAGGACGGCAGCGAGGTGACGAGCCCGCTCAGCATTGCCGAGTGGCTCCTGACGTTTCACGAAGAGGCACGCCAATTACCAGAGTGCGTGGAGGGCATCTGCCACGCTGGCGAGATTCTTCATGTTCCGAGTGGATGGTGGCATCTCGTGGTCAACACGAAGAGCGGGATTGCCTTGACGCAGAACTTTGTGCCAAAGTCACCGAAGCTGGATCTGCTCTCTGAAGTGCTGCTGTTCCTGAGGGACAAGCCGGACCAGGTGTCTGGTTTTGCAAAGGGCATTGGTGACCCGTACAATCTCTTCACCGAGAGGCTTCGGAGGGAGTATCCCGAGGTCCTGGAGAGGGCCCTGGATCTTGTGGATAGGAAGAGCGGCAAGAAGCGCAAGTGGGACACGGCCGTCGGACGAGACGAAGAGGTGCAAGAGACGGCGGGTTTTAGTTTTGGCTTCGGAGGCGGCGACGACGACGAGATACCATGATGCATGCGAGCGTCAGCCAAGCAAGCTATGGCATGTCACGACTAGATTACATAGAAACCCATCATAGATGTGAGCTGCATGCGGTGCCTCTGAATGATCCGTGACTGTAAGCGTGCTTCAACATTGGGGGTCGTGCCAGCCATCAGGCGGTGCGAAGCCTGAGGAAGTGGTGGTAGCCAATGCCGTCCAAACCCAAGATATTGTCCAAGGTGCGTCGACCAATCACCATTCGCTCCATATCGAAAGGCTGAGACCTTGAGCGACACGCCCCCACGATCAAATGCTGCTGGACTGCAGCTGGTGCGTGAGGTGAGGTGAGGTTTGGCTCATTACCTAGGTACGGATTGGATACCCGCAAGGTTACCTCGGGGGGGGCTCCTCAGCACGGAACCCGCCGGGGGCCCCCCACCTGCACTCTCCGGCCTGCTACCTAGGTTACCTACCTACTCGTAGGTGCCCTGCGCTGGGGTTGGGCCCTGCTGGCCCCCGTACCTGCACGCTAATTTGGGCTCCACTGCGGGAGTAGGTGGGAGCTGGAGCTGCTGACTGGGCTGGCGTCTCGTCGCGCGGGCCTTGTCGGCCCTCAACCTCTCCTCACCCTCTCCGCCCCGTGGCAGCCAACTCGCCGCGCGCGACGACGACTCTACCCTGTTCTTGCCGGTGCCGGGGCTGCGACTACGCCATCACCAGCGGCTTCATCAGAGGCTGGCAGCTGCCCCAGGTTTCTCGCCGTTGACCGTGGCCATTCCGCGGCGCAATGTGAGCTCCATCGGATACATACATGCCGCCCCGTACTGCCGTCTGCCGTCTGCCGCTGCTCCATCTCACCACTACGAGCCACCTCGTCTGCCCTGCCCGTCTTGCGCGCGCTTTCCTTTCCCGCCTGCAGTGCACCGGCGGCAATCCTTGAGATGTAAGCATCTCGGCTGCTGGGCTGTCTTCTTTCTCGGACGCGTAATGGCTAACCAAGCGTCAACAGCCCGCGCGGTAGACTCGTTCCTCGATTCCTCAACTCCCCCCCTCCCCCCCCCCCGGGCGGCCCCTTGTTAGACGACGCTCGCACCGCTACCTTCCGACTGGCGTGCTCGAATCCAAAGTGCCCCGGCAGAAACGTCGCTTCGTTTGTCAACTTCAGCCAGTCTACTATACCCTGTTCCGTTCTCCGAGTTCTACAGTTTTATTTGTTTTGCCTTTGCCCTGTTCGCCTCGCCGAGTCACCACAACCATGGTCTCCGACGAGCACTACGAACTGTGCCTGCCCGTATTGCAGGATCCCACCCTCGAAGATGAGGATAAGACCGACAAGCTCGAGGAGATTCTCAAGAGTGAAACGCAACTGACGGGCTCGTCGCTTGACAACGTCGTTCTCGATGCCCTGTGGAGGTACCGTGAAGGAGGCGGGACGTCGACCTCGCCCCCGCCTCTCCGGCAGTCCATCCTCCGTCGCCCCTCACCAGCCTCCTGGCGCGGATCTCCAACGCCGCTGTCTGGATCCCCGCGACTTGGTGTGAGCCCCCTTGCCCCTCACGGCTTCATCTCCTCTACGTTCAGCAGAGCCAAGTCGTCGACAGCCTCACCGTTTTCATCCCCCCGAGCGTCCCCACGCCTCGCTCTGGCAACGCCGGCTATCCCCCATAGCCCCAGCTTCAACGCCTACGAATTCGCAAGCGACTCTACTCCCGCCACGGAGATTTCAGGCGACTACCAGTCTGAGAATGTTGAATGGCTCGTCAATGATGATTCGGCAAGCGTTTCTTCATCTGTTGGAACGCCGAGCGCCCTGAATGCTGCCGCACCCGAGTTTTCTTCCGCGTCGTCGCAGCAGGCCGACATGTCTCCCTACGACATGCTGCGCTCCATCCTCGGGCAAACCCGGACGGACGAGGACATTGAAGCTGCACTTGCCATGCATGGTTATGACCTTAGCGCGACTATTGCTTCCATCATGGAAAGCCAGACTCAGGACGGTGGACTGCTGGCCGAGCCGATGGAGGAGCCAAAGAGCGTGCTGATTGGCAAGTCGATATCTGCTGATGGACGGCCGACGACGCCCGCTGGCCAGCAAAAGTCTGGCGTCATCTGCAAGTTTTACATGTCGACGGGTCAGTGTCTCCGCGCCGACTGCCGCTTCGGCCATGATCTCAGCAACCACCTGTGCAAGTAAGTCCCTATATGCAGATGCCCCTCGTGCGTGCAGCGGAGAACATTCGGCTTACTCAAGATTGCAGATATTGGGTCATGGGGAATTGTCTTGCGGGCGACACCTGCATATTCTCCCACGATCCTTCTCAATTCGTAAACAAGCTCTCGGTTGAGGATGCCGGCACTACTTCAGCCGAGAATCAATCTACCCTCCAATTCCAGGACATCAACTTGTTCCCTTCCCTGCAACAAGAAAGCCCAAGCTACAAGGGCTTGTACATGGGAAGTCCAAGCCTTGCTGCAGCAGGACTTACCCCCCCACCCGGGCCGCGCCACTATCTTGGTACCGAGAGCCCACGCTTGAGATCGCGCCCGGGAAGCCGACAGCAGACAAGAGACATGACTGCGTCTGCGCCAGCTATGGACGACAGTGAAGCCTTTCCATCCCTGGGCACAGCCCTGGCAAAGCAAGGAAGGAAGCACCACGGCAAGCGTGGCGGCCATGGGCACAAGGAAAACCTCGCCCCCAGCTCGTTGGCAGATATTGTCAAGAGGGTACCGTCCCCGGCGCCAGAGGCGTCTCGCCCCGAGTCTAGACGATCCGGTCAAAAAGCAGGTGCCAGTCTGGTTCGGACCGGCGAGAACAGTCCTGCCGCTCAGGCGATTCCCAGCCCAAAACATGTTCCTTGGTTGGAGACGGGTGAGCGAGCCAACAAGGCGTATTTGAAGGCCCGCCAAGAGGCCATCAAGCACGGCGGGCTTCGAAACAAGTTTCTGCAGAGGTGAGCTTTTACCATGTGTCTTGACAGTGGGCTCTTGGCTAACGAGAGTACCAGTGCCGCGCAAGCGTGGAACCGCAACGACGCGAGAGCCGCCAAGGCCCTCAGCCTTCGGGGCCAGAGCGAGAATGACTTGATGCGAAAGGCTCATAGGGAGGCAGCGCGCGAGCTCTACGAGCAAAGGAACAAGGGCAGCATGGCCAACACACTCGAGATCTTTGTCGATCTTCACGGGCTCCACCCGGAGGAAGCGGTAGAGTATCTGGAGCAAGTCCTGATGGAGAATAGCAAGGAATCGAGGCCCGTCTACACCATCACCGGCACTGGCCATCACAGTAAGAATGGCAAGGACAAGGTGAGCAGAGCGATTCGCAACTACCTCAACGAGTGGCGATATGCCTACCGCGAGTTCTCCGTGCCGGGCGACCGCAACAACATGGGTGGCATCATTGGGGTTGATGCTCGCAGCTTCGACAAGTCCCTGGCGAGAGAGGGAGCTGGGGAAGAGGACAAGGAAGAAGCAGTGGATATCCTCAGTCAGGGAGTAGAGATTGGGGATGGCAAGGTGAGGCTGCTGGTGAGGGACCCGCCAAAAGGGCCAAGCGGACGACGATGACGCTTGAAAACAAAAACCGTAAAATAGCAGAAAGCCGAGGTATGAATCGGCACGCAAATGGCAGCTCAAAGCCGTAAGGACGGAAAGTCTGCTAGCAAAGTTTGTTGTTGGTGAAGATGATCCCCATCTGCACGCGCGCGCAATGGACGAGCCTCGAATAGCAGCAACGTCCCCGAGTCCTCATGGCCACACAGACGACGTTGTACTCTCTTTTCCTTGACCAGAATACCTACGGAAGCGGGTATGTCATATTGCATGAGAGCTGGTAGATGAATCACTGGGAGCACGCGAAGATGAGGATACTGGCTGATGACGCGGGCTGGCAGCCGTGCAAGGAGCGGATGAAGCTGGGGAATTTCGCGTGGAAATCTTGGGGGGGCGCGAAGATGGAGCAGAATCATCTTTTCTTCTTTGCGAGAGAGATGATCAAGCTATGCTCATTCAACGTAGGCGATGCACCACTTGGAGACGAGGTCGGAGTCGATGTTCAGATTCGGCATATGGTAGTCGGCGCACCAAGCAATGGAACCGGAGCTGCATGTCCCCGAAGACGGTCGTTGTGCTTTCTCCTGGCTCATTCAACCTGGCTATGCGTTTCGGCCGTGTGTGCTGTTCACTGTCACCAGTCTAGGCCGGGCTCTCGATCAGTTGCGCAGCCAGCTGTCCTGACGTAATATGCAAGCCAAGGCCGTTTCCCACCCAATGCACCCCGAAGCTAAGCTCAGCTCCGAGCGCCGCATCATAATCCAACGTCATCTCCCGCCCCGAAACGCAGTCCACGTCTCCCTCGATTTGCTCCCTCGACTCCCAACACGGTACGGACACGGGCGACCATCTCTGTCCGGATCTGCTGCTTTCCCCCCTCCCGTTCTCACACGCTCCAGGTCCGACGCTGGACCCCTACCTGCTCTTCTGACGCCTCTGCCGCCATCTCGACCCGCTGCGGAGCCGAGCCGAGCTGCCCGAGCTGCGCGGACCAGGGCAGGGGAAAATCACGACCGGCGCGACACGTCTCTGTTTCAGCGGCAGTCGACATACGAAGCTGTGACGGATTCACGATCGGCATGGAACGGTAGCCGCTCGAGGGACGATTCGCCGCCGCCGTCGCCGCCGTCATCGACTACAACCACGATCCAAGCCTTGTTCAAGTCAACAAGCACTGCCGCCTCGTCCGCCAGCGCCCGTCGCATCGCCGAGATGCCCACGGCTGGATACGCCGCCACCGCCGGCAACGACGGTGGCCTCGACTCACCCTCCAACTCGGCGAGGTCATCGCCCGCGCCGCCCTCGCCCGCGCCCCTGCCATGGTCGCGTCGCAATCTCGCCGCCTCGCGCCGCCTCTCGGAGCGCGCCGCGGCCTCGCGCGAGCGGTCCTCGTCCTACCGACCCATGGAGCTGCTGCGCAGAGGGTGGCGGACCTACATCACCTGGAGCGAGCGCCTCGTTGCCGCCTGGCTGCGCCTCTCGCCGCTGTACCGCGGTCTTGTCGCCGCCGCCTGCGTCCTCGGCTGGGTCCTGCTGATCCTCATGCTCGTCTACTCGGGCCGCTTCTTCACCTGGCTCGCGCCACACTCGCGGGCCTGGCGCGAGCGGCCCGGCGGTTGGCTGCTCATCTTCTTCCTCGTCTTCATCACCGCGTTTCCACCCCTCATCGGCTACTCGACCGCCACGACCATTGCTGGATTCGTCTACGGCTTCCCACTGGGCTGGCCCATCGCGGCGTCTGGCAGCGTCATCGGCAGCCTATGTGCTTTCCTGGCGAGCAGGACAGTGCTGAGCGGCTACGTGGACCGCATGGTCGGCAAGGACCATCGCTTTGTTGCCCTGGGACAGGTGCTACGCCACGAGGGCATCTGGTACCTCACTGGCATACGATTCTGCCCCCTGCCGTTTAGCATGAGCAACGGCTTCCTGGCGACGATACCAAGCATCTCGCCTTTCGCCTTTGCGCTCTCCACTGCTCTCTCGAGGTAAGTTGCTTCTACCTCGTGTCCCTTCCAGGAACCAAAGCGACTGACAAGCGCAGTCCCAAGCTGCTGGTCCACGTCTTCATCGGCAGCCGCCTCGCTGTCCTCGCCGAAGAGGGCGATTCCATGACCGCCGGCGACAAGGCCGTCAACTACCTCAGCATGGCCGTCGGCGGTACTGTCGGCATCGCCGTCGGTCTGGTCATCTACCGCCACACCATGGCCCGCGCCGCCGAGCTGGCGCGGGAAGAGGCCGGAGCCACTGCAGAGGAGGGCGAGGCCGGCTACGAGGACACGGACGCGACGCTGCTAGATCCGGAGGATGCGGCAGCCCTCATGTCCGACGACGACGTGTCTCTGTGGGACTCGAATGGAGCCGATTCGTGGGGCGAGGGCTACGAGGACGACGACGGAGATGTGAGAAGGAGCAACACGAAGCACACGAGCGACGATGCTCGTGATGCGTGAGTAGAGTCCTCCGTTGCTGGGTAGACTGAGCGACACGACCAATCGTTTGAGGGCACGATGACTTATGGTCGGAGAATTGCAAATGCTCATTGAGTTGATTTTTTTGCTCCGATTTACAAGCACAGCGTGTTCTGGCGTCGTACACTGATAGTAGGGTGAATACGGGACACTCTTGAAAATACAGGAGCATGGGCATGTACCCGATATTGCTTGATGCTTTGTAAGAAATTTACCCGTATCAGGGGTTTCGAAATTAAACTGGATAGAACTGGATATCATAAGTCGAACGAATGCAAGTGTTCCACTGCCTAGCCATCAAGGCACAGGTCTCGTGCGCCTCAGATTCAGAGCCAAGTACTCCCAAAGGTGATGCTCACGTTTCGTGTGCTCATCCCTTGCCAAATTTCCAACGCCGTCGCTTCAATACTCTCATAGTGTGTCATGCAGAAGGGGACAAACCCCAAGCCAAGAAGTAAACTCGCTACGCAATAGAAAGAAATCATTCAGGTCACAGAAAATCACTGGCTCCCGCGATACTGGTTCAAGAGCTCCATGGCTTGATCCATGGGATACCCAAAAAACACGGGCCCGGTAAAGACCATTTGCGGAGCGCCACCTGCCCCCTCTCGCGAGGAAGTCGGGTTGATGAAAGCAGGTTGTGGTAAGAAGGGAGATGGGAACATGGCCTCTTTGAGAGGCGTGATGGGCGGTTCCTCTTTCGACGCAGTGGGGTAGATGTGCGCCGGTCGAGGCAACGTGGGAGGCGATGGATTCACCTTTGCTGGGGTGAGCGGTGTGTCACCGGGAGCATGGGTTGCCGGACATGACTTGGGCTCGGGATGCGCGGCCGACGCGAGGGCTTTGAGAGCGGCAAGCTTGGTGTGGTCAAACGGACACTTGCCACCGCTTTTGGCGGGCAGCTGCATGCTCTGGTCTGGGCTCGGCATTCGCACCGGGGCAGGCGGAGGTGACAGGGGATGCTCGAGATCCTGGCCGTATGGCTCGTAGATGGGCACGGAAATGCCCCATGGGCGGCTGGGAGACTCGCCGACGCGAACCTCCTTGAGCGGCCTGTCAAAATGGCTCAGGCGTTCGCCATCGTCATCCTCGGCTGCGTCGTGACTTGCGTCAGAGTTGGCCGTACCGCTCACGGCGTGCGCCCAGTGCTCGACCCGCTCATTAGAGACTCTGTCCGCGTCGCTTCGGAGTCCGGTCTGTTGCTGTCGCTGTTCCTCTTCCTCGGAAAGCATAGGCTGATGAAGTTGGCTAAGCCCTTCAATCATGCTCACCATGTTCCCGTACTTTGAGTCCAACTTCTTGATCTGGTCCTCATCCTTCTGATACCGCCGCAGGCAGACCTCGTGGCTGCGCGGCAGCTCATGCTTGTGCGTCTCGACGTAGTGTGCAATCTCCTCTGGAGAGTGCTTGTCCATGAAACGAATGGGGCATTTGCTCGCGGCAGCGTTGCTGGCCGCGGGCTGAGATGTCGACTCTTCGTACATGGCGGCACAGATAGGATCTTCGGAATGGTGCGGAGACTGGTCAGGGGCCTCTCCTTGCGAGTCATCCCCATCTCCATCCTCGTCTCCTTCTGGCTTGCTGAAGGGACATTGCAGGTTGCCCTTTTTGCCTTGGACAGTAAAGTCTTGTTCCAGCGCCGTCGACATGGACGTTTGGACGCGTGAGGTGGTGTGTGACAAGGTTTCTCTGCTGGAGCCGGTGGTCTTGCTAGACTCGCCAAGGGAGACGAGCTGCGTGGCAACGCGGCGTCCGTCGCGGATGACAAGGGCTATCTGATGCTGGGACTGGGGCGTGGAGCGTGGGAGAGGAACTGGGGAGGTGTCGTCCACAGAAGTATGCGGCGGCAGCTGCAGCCTCGCCAGCGTCTCGGCTATCTCTGGGGTTGCCGGTGCATACTTGTCGGCCAAGTACTGGAACTGTGCAGTGCGCAGCACCTGTCAGCGGCTGGATAATCAGGCGTGAACGGGACTCCGAAGCAAGGGAAGGGGGGGGAAGAGAAGAGGCGTCGAGAATAAGTCAGAGGTTTTCATGGTTGTCAATCTCGGCAGACAGAGCTGCTCTTGATCTAGAGCTAATGATATCTCATCATGTTGTTTCGTCGACACGGTCCCGGCAGCTCCGGTCGGGGCAGTGATGGGAAAACGTCTTGGAGCAGCAAAATCCACACGACTTACCTGCTCGTGGGCAAAGCGCAGCTTGTGCTCAAGGACCGTCTTGCGATCGGCCAGGAGCTGGACCTCGTCGGCCAGGGCGTTGAAAGCATCCGCCAGGCTGTGAGTGAGCTGGAGATGGTCCATTCCCACGGCGAGAGGGAGGATGGAGAAGGACGAAAGGGAAGAAAAATGGCAGAGCGGAGCGGAGCAGTGAAGAGGAGACGAGGTTGCTGATTGATAATGGAGCCACTGACGGAGATGAATGGCGAGGTCTTACTGGTCCGACGCGAGCGGCGGGCGGGGGGGGAGGGCGGCGACGGCGCCTCAGGCCCTTGGGCGCAGCTTGCAGGGGCGGGTCCTGCTCACTGTTTGCTGGTGGCAGGCTCACAGCATGTGCTTCGCCAAACGCGCGGCCGCGTCGGCAGTCGGACCCATCGACGACCGTTATCCGAAGCCTGTCGGCTGCGTCTTTGCCTCGCGCGCAGATGCTTGAGGATCGCGACAGCAGGGAGGAGGTGAGTAGGAGGCCAAAGCAAACCTGGCACGGTGTGGTTTGCAGGCGCCAGCTGTCCTCGGCTCCGAGTCGGGGCGGGTCCAACGATCTTAAACAATGGCTGCATACCGCTACAGTACGAGTAGACTACCAGCTTCTGGACTAACTGTGCAGGTCTCGTTTCTCGTTCCTTGTCACACGTAGGTGTGGCCATCATTGTGATCACTGTTGTTGCGTTTTAAGTCTACATGATAGCCCTCGTAGGTACGTACGGTGAAGCGACAAGCATCTGGGTCTAGGGTAGGTGTATATCAGGTTTCCCAAACGCGCCTGGCGAATTTGCCCCATAGCGGTACTCTGCGCACAGCCTGAAAATTCTCAATGGGGTCGGCAAGCAGTCGTGGGTTGATTCAGTTCGTAGCCGGCCAGCATGAAGCGTCTTTTGGAATTAAACAAGCCATGCCTGTACGCGTGCTGAGGTGCTCGTCCATTTGGTGTTCTTTGAAAGTGGAAAGGTGGGTCTCCAACCCGGCAACCTGTTGACGACACCAAATACACAGCATTCATCAAACGACCCTCTAATTCACAACAGCAGTTTTGCGAATTCCTATTTCCAATTCCCAATGATTCGTACGCCCAAAGGTGCCATCATCAAAGGCCGAGTCTAATGCTTTGACTTGTCTCATGGCTCCACCAAAGAACAACGGTGCAACCGCAGCCAGTGATGATGAAGATGACGACTATATGAACATGACGTTCGAGGAGCCAGCCCTCGTAACTGAAAGCTCTATGCAGCGCACACAGCGCCTGAAGCGAGAATCTCAGGCCCGCGGCGTCATCAAGTCAAAGGCGCAGCGCGCAGAAGAGGAGGCCGCCGCGCGGGACAAGGCCCTATCGACTTCACTGCTGGATGACCAACGGGCCAAGAAGAGTAAGGGTTTGGCCATGATGGCCAAGATGGGGTTCAGCGGTGGCAGCCTAGGCAAGAAGACGGAAGACGGGGACACTGCTGGAAGATGCGAGCCAATCAAGGTCAGCATCAAGGAGGATCGTGGCGGCATCGGCCTCGACAGCGAGAGGAAGCGGCGACTGGACGAGGTGGTCGAGGCAAGAGACATCAAGGTTGCCAAGGTCGACCCCGAAGAGTACCGCGATAGAGTTCGCAAGGAGCGTGAGGAAGCCAAGTTGGAGGCACAGTTCCGCGCCGCTCAGCGCGTTGCCGAGGGCCTCGACGAAGAGATGGTTGGCGGCGTGGCCACTCACGGGCCAACGTCGCCGACACAAGACGACAAGCCCAATCCTCAACCTGCATCTAGCAGGCCCCTCAAGTCCATCTCCATTCTATACCGTGGTCTCATCCGGCAACGCGAGGAGCGCGAACGTGACCGTCGCATACGGCACGACCTCGAGCAATCACTCTCGCGGCTGCCCACCTACGAGGACGAGGACGAAGACGACAACTACAAGCTTGCCCTCGGCAAGAAGAAAACGCTGTACGTCACTGCTGAGGACTTGGATGAGGAGGACGAGGAGTTGGACGAGTTTAACGCGCTCAGCGCGGGGGAGCGGCTGCATAAGCTGGTGGAGTACTTGCGGCGGGAGCATCAGTACTGTTTCTGGTGCAAGATGGCGTATCCCGACGAGGATATGGAGGGCTGTCCGGGGCTGACAGAGGAGGATCACGACTAATGAAACGACGTTTTTCTGTGGCCTACACGAGAGCCACAGCTCCGATGACCGTCCCATGCTCACTTGCTGCCCAAACTGCACAACCTGGAACATCGATGAAGTCGACTACCGCCGCAGCGCACTGCCACTGTGCTACCATGCTTTTCTCGTGTACTGTCTGGACGAGAGACGCCTCGTTGGTGACTATCTGGACCTCGTAACAGGTATGCCGGAGCGCCTTGGGCACCTTGTCCTATCATGTGAAGATCCAGGCACCCGAGTTACGAGCCTGCCAGATGGCTTCTTGCGAGAAGGAGAGCGTCGGGGCCCGGCAATGCTTCTCCCGCTACCAAAGCCTACTGTGCACCTCGGAGCATGTGAGCGGTAGTCTTGACTCGAGCCTCCCCACCACATTTGGTCAGTGAGATGAGACGCGGGAGCGCATAGTCATTATGAGCCAGTACCATGGTAGTACACGGCCACGATACAGTTGAAGCCTCCAGTCAGTCTAAGTTTTGCTATGACATTTATACAATTCCGAGACAGCACCACGGAATGTATGCTACAGTGGCGCCTTGTCTTCTTCCCTCCATGCCCAAGGTATGCAGAAACAAAAGGTCCAAGTAGGGCGCCAGGCCGAATTTACCTCTTCCTCCCCTTGCGCTTGTTGGACCTTCCACCCTGCTGGGCGCCGGTTGCCTTGGCCTTGGCCAGCGAGTCCGTGCTCTTGTCGACAATCTCAAAATCCTCGCCAGCCGAGTCCGTGCTGGGCGTGTGCTGCGGCACGTCCGAGTCGTCGTTGATATCGGCAGTATCCGATGCACCCGCGGCGTCCTTTCTGCGGCCGAGGACACCCCAGGCCATAGAGAAGAGCGAAGCAGGAACTCGCACGACGGCGGTGTCCTTGAAAGTCGGCTGGTGGAGCTCGTTGGGCTAAGCAAAGTCAGCACACGTGGTCTTTCGGCCAGGCAAAAAGCTCATAAAACTCACATCGAGCAGGAACTCGTTGACCGTTCCTTCATCATCCTCTTCCTCCAGGAAGACGTGACCTACGGAGTCGACAACGAGAATCTTGCCGTTCTCGGCAACGACCCTCTTGCGCATGCCAGAGGGGCTCGGGCCGGAGGAAGCGTCTCGCGACCCGCTCTGGGACTGTATCTTGCGGCTGAGCTTCTTTGTGCGCCCACGGCCGTCCTCCTTTTTGGATTCCTTCTCTTGCATACGTCTCTGCCTCCTATTGACCGGCTGCGGTGGCCCGTCCTCGTCCCCGTCCGGCGTGGCAGGCGCAGGCGCGGGCGCAGGTGGCGGTGCGGAATCGACACCCGGAATGCCCGCGCTGTTGCCCCAGGCAGTCTCTCGGGCGAACTTGACGTAGCGCTCGACGAATTCCTTCTGGCGCTTCCAGCTCATGTACAGGATCAAGTAGTGTATCGCTCCGCCGCCCGTGACGAACAGACCAAGGATGACGGTGCCAAGACCCGGCCTATACCTGTTGTAGTAGTAGTCGGTGCCCTTCCACAACGGGAAGCCGTTGGACAGAAAGTGGTCATATCTCGCTCTCGACGGCCCGCGCAGGATGTTGGCAATGAGGGACAGCCGCGCTTGACGGTCGCCAGCTTGCTTGACAGCAGTCTTGATCTCGGCTGCCGTCGGTGGCTTGGCGACGTGCACGCCGGCCTTGGAGCCCTTGGTGGACGAGGCTTTGACACGGTCGGCCCGGAGCTGCTGCTTCACCTTGTCGGGGTGGAGGGAGCGCGTCTTCTTGCGGTAAGCCTTGTTGATATCGTCCTGCGAAGCCTTGGCGGAGATGCCCAGGATGTCGTAAAAGGTCGCCGCCGGGTCGGGCTCATGGGCCGAGATTTCATCGCGGATGCGGAAGATTTCACGATCTGAAGATGCCAGGGTTAGCGTACCTGGCGGCCATCACCAGCGTCAATGCTCTGATGCCACCCAGCAATACGTACCTTCTTTGCTCCATGCCGCAGTCAGCGGAGTCAGGAGGGACAGGATCCCAATTGAGAGGTAGGCGACCTTCATGATTGCACAGTACGGCGGGACGCCGAATGTGATTGTGCTGAGGCTTCCAAATCTGTGCGGAAGGGAAAGGGTCCTGCGCCTTGTTACACTTGTGATGCAGGTGAGGTGGCTTGACAGGGGGCGGGGACCTGGCCAATGGGTTGGAGTGGGACATTTTTGCAAACCCTTATGTAACAAGGAAACTCCACTCATCTTCAACAAATCAAAGCAATTTGGCGCAGTGGAAGCGCGGTATGTGACTTGTGCCTCATCGCCAGTAAATAAACCACGCTAACTGATATCAGCCGGGCTCATAACCCGGAGGGTACGTTACCACCACAGTTCGACTCCAATCCAGGACATCAACTAATTCGCAATAGTCGCACGATCGAAACGTGTAATTGCTACTCTTTTTTTATTTTAAATATCTTAGCACTCATTCTCTACTTTATAGTACTCCCCTTTACTATGATATTCTTGTTTCTTTTTCTTGGTCCTCTGATCAAAGTCTGGAGGAGATCATGGCCGGCCAAAACAAGGGCCCCTAAAATGTCCCGACGAAGTCAGAAGGAGGTTACTGGCCTCCTGCCACCGCCGCAGCCTCCTCCTGAACTTGAGATCCTGGTCCGGAGATCAATGACAAGGGAGCAACCAATTCTGTGCCATGATTGAGAAGCCTGGTGAATGTGGTCTGGAAGGCGCAAGAGTCTGCCTCACTAAGAGAGGGTGTTCCTCCGCTTGCTGCGTCTTCCATGTTCCTCGTCCGCGGTCTGGCCGCTAATTACCTCAACCTACTACCTTGCGTTCGGTGCTTGGCCCGGGAGTTCAGTCACACTCTAAGGCCGGAACCACGATGTTTCGATCGGGACCCCAGGACGCCTATTTGATCTCGTCTCGCGTTAAGACGACTAGATAATCTGACGTCTGCGTTCCACTGGCACTAGATTCTCAATGAGGATTTACCGCTGGACCTGTCCTTGTTGGAGCCTTGTGTTCTATGTAGCCCTTCCGACACCGTGAGGACGCTTACATGCCCATCGGCCAGACTCAATCGCCAGACTCCATCTCGGGTCCGGCATCAAAGCCCCCGGTCGGCAGATCCCTGCCAGGCCAACCACCGACCCCTGACCGCCGCAAGTTCAGCACGGAACATGCGCAAACCGCAGCTACAGCCTGCCTCCAGCCACTCGAATTTACCTGTACGGTGAGGTCGCCGCTCGATGCACCTCAACCCTTTGGCTCTGACCTGCATGTGCAGCTCGCCATCTGCAGTCCCCACGAACCGCACATCCGCAGTGGCCGCCTCTCGTTTCGCCTGCCTCTTGCAATCCCATCTTTACGTTCTCTTGCGCAAAGTTCGTGGGGATCGTCGACCTAACATCTGTAAGCAAGAGCCACTGTAGGGTCTTCGGGCACCCCGCCCGTTCCCTCTTGATACCCGACCAGCGTCCATATCAATTGAGGCGACCCCCGCTCCCTCACCTGAGAGGGAGGTACAGCAACTCGGCGACGCCTTCAACCCGTAACGACTCGCCGCAATGGGCTTCCTCGACGGTCTCTCCGTGGGCCCCAGCGGCTTCTCTCGCCCGTCGCAGCACCGTCGTCACTCGTCGCGATCTCAGCACAAGAAGCACCGCTCCCGCTCCCGCTCTCGCTCCAGTTCGCGCCACCGCGGCGGCGCATCGTCCGTCGTCGGTTCGCTGTTGGGCGGCCTAGGCGGCGAGAGCAACTATCAGAAGCACAATGCGTCGCGCGGCTCCTTTTTTGGATTGGGCCACAACTCGAGCCGCTCGAGCTTCTTTGGCATGGGAGGTAAGAGGCCGTCGCGGAGAGGGTTATTTACCATGTGGACTAACACTGCGATGCGCAGGCCGCCCGTCATACTACAAGCGCTCTCCCCGGCAAGGCTTCATGCAGCGCGCCTTCCGTCAGCTCAAGCGCCTGCTTCGCGATCTCGTGCACTACGCGAAGCGCCACCCGTGGAAGGTCTTCTTCCTTGTCATCATGCCCCTGGTCACCGGCGGCGCCCTGACGGCCTTGCTCGCCCGCTTTGGCCTGCGCATGCCCCCTTCGCTTGAGCGCATGCTGGGCATGGCCTCGCGAGCCGCCTCGGGCGACGGCTTTGGCCTCGTCGGCGACGCCGTTCGCATGGCCGGTGACTTTGGCGGCGCTGCTACCGGTAGCCGCGTCGAACGCGGTCGCGGAGGTGGCATGCAGTGGGAACGGCGATCCACGTACGAGTCTGGGCCTGGTGGTCGTGGTGGTGGCTCCGACGGGTGGGGGAACGGCATCATGGGCGTAGCCAAGATGTTCCTTTAGGTGGCCTGGCGAGCAAGGGCATCTCGACGTGTCTGATTTATGCGTGAATACCTTGGGGCGTGCCATGTGGGTGTGGTTTTAGGAGGATACGTAGTGAGCGAGAAACGCTCACTTAATCATTGAGGCATCATACTTTAGGAAGTGAAGCCAGACGTCTCTTGGCTGTGATGGTTCAGTCCGATTGTGCCGCTCTTTGATTGCCTCTCGCCTGTACTTGGCTAGCATCTGCCACCACGTCGGCGTCCCGATCATGCCCAACACAATTGCCCTCGGTAAGGCAGTAAGAAACCAATGCCGGGGTCCTGTTCGGGTACGATGCCCTGTCAAAAGACGGCAAAGTGGTACGGACTATAGGCGATGGCTTGCCGCGGCACAACGTCTCGTTTCTGCGGCTGCCCCTCCATCGGGGGAGGTGGTGGTTGCTTTTAGCTGAGCTGGGAGCCACATCCTCATCCCACATAAGGTAGTAAACGCCGGTGGCAGAGAGACTTTGCAGTGGTGAGCAGAGAGGTCATCTGATAGTCATCTGTGTAAGTGAGTAGATGTTTCGACAAGAACGCTCCATCGTCTTCGCTTCCGCTCGCTTGCAGTGGCTGACGCCCGCTGCAGAACCCTCCTCACACTCACCGGTGCCATCGCTCGCCCTGCCCCTCACCACCACCATCGCTACCACCGTTGGCCATCACCATGGCTCCCTTGAACGCCCCCCCCCGCCAAGCTCCTCAGCAGCAAGAGCCGCGTCGTCCCCGGCCAGCTCCTCGTCACCGAGCTCTTCTTCCAGGTGCCCCTCGACTACGCCGACCCCGCCGGCGCCCCCATCACCATATTCGGCCGCAGCGCCACCAAGCGCGACGTGCCCATCTCCCCCCCCGACGATGACGACGCAAACAAGGCGGCGGCTCACAAGCCGTACATGGTCTACCTCGAGGGCGGGCCCGGCTTCGGCTGCCGCGAGCCCCAGGACCACCCGCTGACGCGCGCCGCGCTGCCACGGGGCTACCAGGTGCTCTACCTCGACCACCGCGGCGTCGGCATGAGCACCCCCGTCTCCGCCGCCATGCTCGCCCGGATGGGCGACGCCGACGCGCAGGCAAGCTACCTGCGGCTCATGCGCCAGGACAACACCGTCCGCGACTGCGAGGCCATCCGCAAATGCCTCACCGAGGGCTGGCCGGACGCCAAGGCCTCATGGTCCATCTTTGGCCAGTCCTACGGCGGCTTCGTCAGCCTGTCGTATCTGTCCATGCACCCCGAGGGCCTCCGTGAGGTCTTCCTCACGGGTGGACTGGCCCCCGTGGGTAAGACGGCCGACCAGGTCTACGAAGCGACCTTTCGCAAGACTACCGAACGCAACCTCGAGTACTTTGCCAAGTTCCCCGAGGACGAACAAGTGCTGCGCCAGCTCGCCACTTACATTGAGAGCAACGACGGCGGCATCCCCCTCCCTTCTGGGGGCACCCTGACCGTACCGCGACTACTTACCATCGGCATCGCCTTTGGCGGCCACGGCGGCTTTGACAACGTCCACAATGTCCTCCTCCACCTCAAGACGTCTCTCGATCAGTTTGGATTCTTCACCCGGGCCGCCCTGCAACCCCTCGAGTCCTTTACTGCCTTTGATACCAACATCATCTACGCCATCCTCCACGAGGCCATCTACTGCGACGGCCCCGGCCGGCCCTCCAACTGGGCCGCCTACCGCGTCGGCAAGGGCCTCAAGCCATTCTCATGGCTGGACCCGGGGCATTCGTGCTCGTCCTCGAGCGAGCCTTTCTTCTTCTCCGGCGAGATGATCTTCCCGCTGCATTTTGAGACGTACCCGGAGCTCGCCGCTCTACGCGACGTCGCCGAGAAGCTCGCCACCGCGACTGACTGGCCGGCCCTATACGACGAACAGAGGCTGCGCAGTAACACAGTCCCCGTCTACGCTGCGTCATATGTCGAGGACATGTATGTCGAGTATCATCTCGCGAGGGAGACTTCCAAGTTGGTCCAGGGCGCCAAGGTGTTTGAGACAAACATCGTGTATCACAACGGCTTGCGAGCCAAGTCTGACGAGGTATTGCAGCAGCTGTTTAGCCTGCGCGACGACGTGCTAGATTAAGCCGTAACCATGAGGGCCGGGTTTTGAAGGATAAAGAAGCATGGCCTGCACTGTAGCTGGTATTCTGCACTCCAACCCGCTCTAATTCGCAATGATGACTTTGAGCGGGGGAGCTCAATGCAATCTCCGAACGCTCGTAGACGTCGGTTTGAAGAGCCTACAAGACTTATCTTGAAACCGAGCTCTTCAGAATACAGCAATAAAGGTCTTGATTTCCACAATCGGAATGTATAGGTAGACATCAAAAGTGCCCCGTCGAACAGATCTATTCATACCTCAAAAGCCCTTTTCGAGAAGTGGCGTTTTCGGATTCGCAACGTCCAACTGACAGCGACACTCGCCTACTCCAGGTCCATCTCTGCTTGCATTTGCAATTCTGCGATATTGATGAGATGCTGAACAATTTGAAGCTGGGCCGATCTGTACTTACGCCATAGCCGATTGGCAGCCGCAGAAATCACCTCGGCTTTCGCGAGCAGCTTCTCCTCGAGCCGTTCATCATTCTGCGCCTTCAGTCGTATTTTGTTGGGCTGTGCCTGGTGCAAAGTCAGCGGCCAAAGGCCTGAGGCTGTCTTAGCGAGTCTACCAACCTGCATCAGAATTGGAAGCAATTCTTTGGCGTCGGCGTTTGCGATCGCGGCGACGCTACGGTATCCGCCTTCCCAGAAAACCCGACTACAAACGACTCAGCTCTCAATCTCGCCTCACAGATAGATGGTGGTCCGCAACTCACGCTGTCCGACTTTTGATAAAGGGAATCTTGGCCAAAGCCAAGAGGTCGGTCCTGGCACCCGCCATCAACCTATCGGAAAAGTGATCGAGAGCTGCCGCGATGGCCCTAAGAATAGTCGTCAGGCGATGATACGTCTAAGCGGTATGTCGGGCACTCACCCCCATCCCATTTGCTCGCAAAACTTGATCATGCCGGCCGCAAATCCTTGGCATGTTTGTGAGAGGTTTTGAACAGTGCCCCGAGGCATGTCATATTTGCGAGACACCACATGTATCGGCACCTCATTGCACAGGTCCCGCAGTTGAAAGGCCAGATAGAACCTACGGTACACCCTGGCGACTTGTCTTTCCTCTTCTGTATTCTCTTTCAGCAAGCCCCCTTGAGCTCTGCAAAGTGTCAGCTCGATTGACGTGAGACTCTTGCCTGCCACCGACTTACAGCTTGAGAATTGCCGTTGGCTTGACGCCGATAAAGCCCAGCACACGCATACCGCTTTCATCAAGCCCCTCCATCTCGTTGCGAAAGATTTGCCAGTTCACCGTCATGCTGAAGTCTTGAACAGGAGTGAGCACGTACAATATGTGCATCTCGCCGTCCATCACGAAGGCTCGCAGTGCCCTCGTGAGTTCTTTATGGATGAAGATTCCATCGTCGGGATCTATTGCCGAGGCGACAACGGCTTTACCCAGTCGTGTTGGAATGAAGTTCTCAGAGCCATCCTTGGTGGCAAGACCCATGCTCTGAACTTCTTCGAGGCTTGTTTGGAGACATTGATTCACAAAATCTGAGCCGTGTGAGTGTGACAGTAGTGACTTTGCAAAGTAGTCCTGAAGTGCTTCGTGGCCAGTGGCCAAGCGTATGGAAATCGCCTCCAGGAGTGCTCTTCCTACCATATCAGCAAGAGCAAGAAGCCAGGTTGCCTTGCAAAACATACCGTTGGATGCGTCTATTTTCAGTGTTGAGGCAGCTCGAGACTCTGGGTATGTCGGCGTGCATGAGCTCCAAAACCTGCTCCAGGTCTTGTTCGCGACAGCAGAGATAAGTTTCGCCAACGGGACACTTGCCTTGTCGTCCAGCTCGGCCTCTCATTTGTCTCAACATGGATGGTCCAATGAGATCTCTGCCCATTCGGGCGTTATGCAGAATCACTCGCCGCGCAGGACTATGGCGTTGTTAGAAAGACTCCAACAGGCATAGGATGTGGCCGCCTACAGGTTGATGCCGGCTGCCAAGCTGCAGGTGGCAACGCAGACGAGTATCGTTCCGGCATCGTATGCGGTGGCAATCAGGGCTCGTTCCTCGCTGGTCAAGCCAGCCTGGACGGTTAGTCTTGAGCTAGACAACAAGATAGTCAACTCACGTCTGAGTTCGCGTTAGTCTGCACCGCTAGGACAAACGAATCGTCGTCACAGGGTGGGAATGGGCCTTACGATGAAACGCAACGCCGCAAAGAATCGTCTCTTCGAGAACGGGATCCACCCCCGTGCTCAGACTTCTCAAGTCACCAAGCAGATCCATCCTCTTGTCCAAGAGGACGGGGCTGAGTTGGTGCGGTTGGGGCATGACACGGCTGATCCAACGTGCATCCGATTCGCATATAGCCCTGCTACCAGCGAATACTAGAGCGCCAAAGCCAGTCGACGCAGTCTCGAAGGCCAGCGAAACGACGGCATTTAGAACGGGGTCACTGAATTCTTTATGGGTGGAGGGCTGGATCTGCCTGATTGGGGCGGCTCGACCATCGGTCACGTCCTGGCTGCTTAGCTGTCCTCGTGTCCTGGCCGAGCCAAGGCTGGACGCTGCAGCAAAGACCTTTCCTTCGCACACAAGGAATTCCTCAATGGGGACGGGTCTATAGCGGGTCTCGTAGCAATGTGCATCGAGCCACTCTGCCATCAAGCTCATGTTCTACCAGACCTGTTAAACAAGGACAAGAGTGCGGACGACGGCTGCGACTCACTGGCAGCGTAGCACTCATGCCTATTATCTGCACAGGTTGCTCCAAACTCAGCAACTTGGTCGCTATGAGCTCCAGAAGATAGCCGCGGTGGTCGTCATCTACCATGTGCAACTCATCCAGTACCACAGCTCGCAGACGGATGATCGAGCAGTCGTCAATGGCCGTGTTGACGAGCGCATTGGCCTAATCGAGACGTTAGCGTAGGTTCGTGGAGAGAAGGTTGCTTGTCGTGCCTTTTCCAAGGTGCAGACCCCAATATCGAAATCATCCCAAGTGGCTTTGACCTTTCCGCCCCCGAAGAAGCCCACGACCCTGATAATACCTTCGTCTGCGCGTCGACGCCAGGGCCCCGGACGATCGCCGGTCGGCAACGACTCGGCAGGGGGCCGAAGGTCCTGCACGACGTGCCGCAGCCAGTGCACCTTTTCCTGGACCAAGGCAACATAAGGCAGCACAAGGAGAGCTTTCGAGCCGGGTTCTCGCATAATTTGTTTCAGCATGAGCACTGAGCTGCACCGTCAGCAGTCGAACACTAGACTCACGAAAGCTTTACAACCTACAGTCTGCGACTAGAGATTTACCGCCGCCAGTTGGGGCACAGTAGACCAGGTTTTTGTCACCGCTCAGGAGCTTGGGACCTTTCAAGCAGTTCTTCTGCCATGGATAGATCTGTTTGATGCCGAGAGAGGCAAGATTGGCCACGAGCTGCGACGGGAGGTCATAGGTGCGGTGGGCTAGGTCTAGCTCAGGGTCTTGAGACGACGACGGCGTCGCAGCAAGAACTCGTCGCTGAGAGTATTCGGAAACAGTCGCAGAATCACGCAATTGCACTATCCCGCTAGCAGAGAGGCGGATCGGGGCCGCAGGTAGGCTGATTGCTCGCTGGAACTGAACTGTGCCGTGTGAGCTCGGATGCTCGCGACTGGTATCGGTGCCATTGCTCGACCAGGCCCTCTTCTGACCGGCAATAGAATTGGACGCAAGAGATGCCTGCCGCCGCTCTTGGGCCTCATGCAGACTGGTCTTGTGCAAGAGACTGTGCATGCTCTGCATGGTGAGCGGCAGGGCGGCGGCAGGCTACTAAGGAGAGCGTTGAGTAAATATGTGCACCGTTTCATGCGCGCGGGGCGTCTTTTGCCGTTTCTGTGAAGAGCTATTGCGGTGTACCGACAGATAGCAACTCAACGCTTGCTCATATGTGCAGGTGCAAATTCGCCTGCTGAACGACCTTGATGTCGATGTGGTTGAGCCTCATTCACGAGACGGAGGAGCGCGTGTTCAAGGTGGGTCCTTCCCTTTGAGGACGCGGTATCACGTGGTATGACCTCAATCAGCATGAGCGGGCGCGGCGGATGCCAGAGCGAGACAATCGGAGGGCCCTGCAGAGCCACAGGGCCACTTAAACGCGGGGCGTTCCTGGCACGCACCTGCCTGCTGCTGACGCCCACGCCCCCCCCACCCCCTTCCATCCACTTCCAACAAGCCCAACCACGCCCGCGGCGCCTGGCACACGCTGCAGCCCCGATTACAGGGCTCTTCGAGGGCTGCCCCGCGGGCTGCTATTGGCTAGCAAGGGGACTCCCTGCGCCTGTCCCTTTTTATCGTCGACTTGATCGGAAAGGCCGGTGCATGCATCTGCCTAATACCTACATGTACCTCGTGCCTTTGAGAGGAGGGCCGGCAGACTCCCGCGTCCTCCGCCTCGGGACTCTTGACGATGTGCCGACTGCTTGAAGGGGGAAGTATCCGTAAAGCGAGGTGCGCTGTCACTTTCGCCGACTGTGTTGGACTCGTCTCCGCTGGCACGCACCCAGTAGCGACCAGCGCCCCGCCTCCTCTACTCGCAGCTGCATTCAGTAAACTCCAGTAGCGCCACTAATTCATCGGTGAAGCTATGAAAGCCGAGACGGCTACGTCGTACCCACACTCACACAAGGGAAGTTGCGCGGTATGCGCAAGAAATCCTCCCACAGGCGGTGAATGGACGACGACGATATCCTCCGCTGAAACGAGGCCGGCGTCGTTTCGTCTACTGCCATGGGTTGGGAGCCGCCAGGTCGTTGCGGTTCTGTAGAGCTGCGATTGCTAGTGGCCAGGCCACATTGCGGCACGCGCCCCACGAATCCGAGCGTCCCATTCGGTTGGTGTCGGTGGTTTTCCCTCTCTTCTTTCGACGTCTCATCGCCAGCCGCCCACAATTCGCCCTGCGTCGCCGGCTCCAGAGGCTTGCTCCCAAGCTTTGCGCTGCCTAGCTCCACATTCCCGCACCCACTGTTCTTGGCTTGAGGCTACGAGAGTAAGTCGGAGCATTGGCCTGGGCATTTCCTCTTGGCTGGCTGCAGCACGGTGTCACCCTCTCGGCAACGATTCCACGTTCGTGAACCGTCAGCGGTAGCCGCGTTGACATGAATGCTATTGAGCGCGGGACTTCCGGTGCGAATCCATACACCACCGCTAGAGAAGCTCATCTCTTGTCTGAGACCGTGAAGAATTAGACAAGAGTCTTTGTATCAATGTCATCTGCATCCTCTGACTTTCGCGAGTGTGGGCCAGTTCAAGACTTCGAGCTTGAAATTGCCGCGGCATGCACGTGTGGCTTATCAAACCAGCGGCGTGCAATTCGCTAGACGAGGCATGTCATGTCGCTGCGGAACGCACGAAAAGGGGGCCGTCCCACGCATGCCAGTCTCGGGACTGCTGCCCTACTAATCTGCTTGCACTATGACCAATTGTGGAGGAAAGGCCACGGAGGTGAGGAGACAGCTGGTCAACGCACTCCGGCCGCCCGGGAGGACAAGGTGTGCCTCACCCCCTCCCTCGCGTTAGTTCCAGAATCGCGGGCCTCACTGGCAACCTCACCAACACGGCCAGCCGGGACACCAAGAAGCCGGCGACGGTGGGTTGCTGCAAGTCGAAGGCTGCGTGCTTTGCTGGCCGAGTTCGGCTCGGTGCCCTAAGGGCTCAGTTGAGGCCCATGCTTCGCCACCCTAAATAAGTATGCCATGTGAATGCGCCAGTAGCAGTTTCATGAGGGACGGACGGCTTTAGCACTTCACGTAGCCAAAGGATAAAGTATCTTCTGCGTAATGAGCACCTCCCTTGGCCCTCGCGACAGGCTGGCCGCGTGCGTCCGGCCACTCCCAGCTTATTTGCCATCCATTGCGTTGAACCCATCATGGCCTTGCAGGGACTCGGGCCCTTGACGTCCTTGATCTACGTCCGGCCAAACGGCCCCCATGCTTTGTGCCATGACGCACCCGCACGCGAATCTTGCAAGGCCGAGGCGTTGCGCGGCTGCTGCAAGGAAGCACTCATGCTATTCGCATCAGAAGTCGAAAACCCATTGGCGGCCAGGACACCGTCTCGCTCATGTTCGCGCCCTCACATCCGGCCAGGCCGCCGTCCCCGTGCCCCTGCTACATGGTCAACGAATAATCGCAGATCGGTCGTCGTGGGCGTGGCGAGACCCATCTCCGGTCAACGATTCGCGCCTGGGCTTATTATTGCCTACCTACTCGTATTATTGCAAACTGCACCACAAGCCCTTGCCACCCATGTCACGGTAGTAGCCGGGGGCATTGGAAGCACATGTACAGGTACGGAATAGTCCGATGCAGGAATACCATTGGCATCGTCGCGTTGCCTCTTGCACCGGCCCTCGAGAGGAGGCTGCGGAAGGCTGGCAAAGGCTGCCGGGAGCCCGGGAGAAGACACTAATCGGGGGCGCAACAAATGAGCGAGCCGTGGTGGGCGGCGCGCTGATGAACGCCTCGCAAAAACTTGGGTTGAGATGCGTCCACTCATCAATGGTGTGAGACCAGCGGGCCTGCGTGGAGACTGAGGCGACACATGACGGCCTGGGGGGTGTCAAGTATATATAAAGTAGCTGATATCAAAGCTTCGCACGCCTCGCCCGATCTGCCACGTCGGCGGCTGGCGTTGGGCTAGCGGGCACCCGGAGAGTACCTTTGACGCTAATGCCGTCCCACCCTTGCTCTGGTACCAGTGTGGACGTCTCGAGCCAGGCCAGGGCCGCCTCCTCGGGGGCGCCAGGACGTTTCTTCTTCTCCCGGTGTCTGGGAAGCCGTACCTTTACCTCTCTCTTCTCTTTCAACCTTGGCTCCCACTCCAGACCTCGCCTCGCGAGACGGCCGTCTGTCATCTGACGTCTCATACTCACCTCGTTTGCTCATCGAGGCACCGTTTCTTCCTATCGAGCATCCTTTTGACTTTCCCAATCACAGCTCGGGCTTGCTCTGGCATTTGTCACTCTCACTCTCCTCTCACACGCTCACTCACACGCGCACGACAGTCCGGGCATGCCTTCACACGCCATCTGCCTCATTTCACGGCCACGCAAGTGATCTGTTAGTGCCATGGCACAACCAAATGTTTGTCTCCATTCTCTACCCAGTCACATAATTCGCTTTCGCTTTTGTTTTGCTTTTCGCCGTCTGCTCTTCCGGCAGCCCGCGCCCTCGCCTTACATACGTCCACCTGCCGTCAACATTTTCGCTAACAACGCCGGTCAGGACGCGAGGGCCGCAGATGCCGACGCCCAGTCGGCGTCGGAGCCCGCGAAGGCTTCGTCTGATTTGGATTCCGCAGTGAGAGATGGCGGTGCCGAAATGGCCGCACCCTACGGGACGCGCTCCCGGAACAGGACGGGTAACGCTCGCATCAACTACGCAGAGGACAAGGACATCGACATCGACAACTACGACTTCTACGCAGACGGCGCCAAGAAGCCGTCGCGACAGGCCAACTCGACGGCGAACGGCGATGGCCTCGTCCGAGGCGGTGCCGGGGCGCGCAAGTTGGGCGTGGACGACGGGAAAGCCGCATCGTCACAGAATGGCTCGAGGGACCAAAGTTTGAGCAGCAGCAATGGTGGTGGTAGCGGCGGCGTGGGTGGTGGTGGTGGTGGTGGTGGTGGTGGCACCAGCGTGTCGCATGCCGCGCAGGCATCTGGCGCGTTGCAGCCGTCGCGCAAGCGCAAGGCCGCTGGGGCCGCAGCAGCAGCAGCAGCAGCAGCAACAGCGTCGGCGCCAGCAACACCGACCCCGACCCCGACAGCCGTACTGACGAGAAGAGCCGGGAACGCGACGCAAATCGCAGGCCCGCCGTTGCGGGAAACCAACATGATGACGTTTGAGCAATCCAAGGCGCGCCCGGAAGACGGGCGGATGAAAGCTGACGACGGGACGGTGCTGGAGCCAAATGGTGAGTCGTCGACCCCCAAAACCCGAACCCGAAGCGTACCTTACTTGGTACCGTGCCGTGGCCGTCCCAATGGCACGGCCAGGCTCCACCACCCACTCTCGGGGTCTGGTGGCAATCAATTGGGACCAAAATTGAAAGTCGCGGCTTGGGGCAGCGCTGCCCGGTGCAAGGCAGTCCATGCAAGGCAGCGCAGCGCAAAACCCACAGCGAGGCAAAGGCAGAAGACGGCAGGCTAACCGGCGACGGCGCCTCGCAGACCATGTGTACCTCGTGTGCGAGCCCCCGGGGGAGCCCTACTATCTGGGCCGCATCATGGAGTTCCTGCACGCCCAGAACGACAGCGCGCGGTCGGTGGACGCGGTGCGCATCAACTGGTTCTACCGGCCCAAAGACATTGGGCGCAAGGCCATCGACACTCGCCAGGTCTTTGCGACGATGCACTCCGACGTGAGTCCGCTGACGGCGCTGCGCGGCAAGTGCCGCATCATGCATCGCGGCCAGATCGGCAGCATGGACCAGTTCCGCAAGACGCCCGACAGCTTCTGGTTCGAGAAGCTGTACGACCGCTACATCCAGAAGAACTACGACCTGATCCCGACGTCGAGCATCGTCAACGTCCCGGACCGAGTCAAGAAGGTGCTGGATGACCGCTGGAAGTACGTGCTGGTGGAGCAGGGGCGTGGCAAGGAGCTCACTAGCGCCGTTAAGCTCTGCAAGAGATGCAGCAGCTACTGCGCCAGGTACGTACCTCTCACCCCACCATCCGACACACCTCACTTCACCTCGCCTCACCTCACCTCGACACGCGCTGGTGTAAGCCGACAGACGAGGGCAACCGACGAGGAAAAGGAAAAATCACAAAATGCTGCAGATCAGTACGTATGCTAACGTGCATGCTCAGCAACGACTCGGTCGACTGCGCCGTGTGCCACCACACCTACCACATGAATTGCGTCCGCCCTCCCCTTCTCAAGAAGCCCTCCCGCGGCTTCGCGTGGTCCTGCGCCGCATGCAGCAGGGCCCAGGAGCGCAAACTCGAGGCTCGGAACACGCCCAACGGAGCCGACGCCAACGGTGAAGCCGACGACGAGGAGTATGTAGACGACGAGGAAGACGAGGGTCACGGTGTCCTGACCGATCGCACCACCCCTGTCGACGAGCAAGTCCACCATCAGGGGACTGCCGAGCAGGTGCACCAGGCGAGCTTGTGGCCATGGCGGTACCTGGGAATGCACTGCAAGCCCGAGGATGCCCTCGACTACGACGATCGCATCTATCCCCGTGCAAGCACCCGCATCGGGCCTCGCCACCAGGCCAACGTCGGCCCGTGGCCCGGTCGCCCAGTGGAATACGTCAAGCCGCCCGAGACCAAAAGGGGTCCCAGAGGTCCCAAGATGTCCAAGGAGGCGCAGGATGTGGAAAAGGCCCTCCGTGGAAAGCGACCTAAATGGGTCCAGGATCAACCCCCCGGGTACACGGCTCGTGGCGAAGACTACGACGATGATGACCCCAAGGCCACATCGACTCTGCTCTGGAGACCCCCTCCGCCCGATGTCTTGAGTCCTCGGGGCATTGACAAGTTCATGTCCGAGGCGCGTGCTCTGAGCAAGAGCCTCGGATTTGCAGCGCCCTCCACCAATTTTGAAGACGTGGCTCTAGAAACCTTGTTTCGCCACGAGTACGAGGCTAGCAATGCACTGCTGGCGATTCCGGGGGTAGAAAGAGATGCCTATAAAGAGCCGGATCTGACCCCGACAGAGCGGAAGAACTTTGAGGAAGGCGTCTCGAAATACGGCTCTGAGCTGCTCCTGGTGACGAGGCACGTCAAAACAATGACGCCTGGAGATGTGGTCCGATTCTATTACACGTGGAAAAAGTCTGAGCGCGGCAAACAGATATGGGGCAGCTACAGTGGCCGAAAGGGAAAGAAGCAGGCCAAGCGAGCCGACTCCGTGGCCACGAAACTCGCAGACGACGTTGCAGACCATGACGATGACTCTGCTTTTGACGCATCCAAGGCGGTGGAAAAGAAACGCAGCTTCATCTGCCAGTTTTGCTCGACAACGACGTCTCGCCAGTGGCGGAGGGCCCCCAACTCCATGGCAGGGCTTGTCGACGATGAAGGCTCAAAGGCGGGCAACAAAGACAAGGGCAGCCGGTGCGTGGTCGCTTTATGTCGCCGATGTGCCGAGCTATGGCGCCGGTACGGCATCCGGTTCGAAGAAATGGACGAAGTGGCCAAAAAGGTGGCTCAGTCTGGCGGCAGGGCATGGAAGCGCAAGCAAGACGAAGAGCTCTTGAAGGAGCTGCAAGCCGCTCAAGAGATGGGCTTGATGACGCCAGACCGAGAAGTGACCCCCTTGAGCGGCATCCTCCCCAGCACTGGTCAGGAGCCGCCTCGCAAGAAGCTCAAGGGGGCCCCATCTGAAAAAGACGGGGACCAGCCATACTCCGACGCAGGCAGTGTGTCGGGCTCGGGTTTATCAAAGAAGAAGAAGGAAAAGGTTGCGGAGAGCACCCCGGTTCCCGAGATGCCGAAGCCGCGTACGCTCCCGTGTGCCATTTGCAACCAGATGGAGCCTCTTGGAGACCAACACCTGTCTTGTCGAGAATGCCGCTTGACTGTGCACCGCAACTGCTATGGCATTCTGGACAACCGCGGTCAAGGAAAATGGAGCTGCGACATGTGTTCCAACGACAAGAGCCCACAAGTATCAATTGTAAGATTGCCAAAACAGCTTCCCCTCCCTGTCTACTCACCCATTCCCGCTAATCGCATTCTCAGCAATACAAATGCATACTTTGTCCTGTGGAGAGCACCGAACAGGACTTTGTCGAACAGCCAAAGCTCACCCACCACAAGAAAAAGATGTCGGAGAAGGACCGCGAACGGGAGAGACTCGAAGTGCAGCAGGCGCGCAAGGCAGCCGAGTTCTACCGGAAGCGGCAGGAGGAAATGAACCGTCCTTTGAACCCGAGGGAACCGTTGAAGCGCACGGCAGACAATAACTGGGTCCACGTCACCTGTGCCGTTTGGACGCCCGAAGTCAAGTTCGGCAATGCAAAGGCCCTCGAGCCGTCGGAGGGCATCCCGTCAATCCCACGGCCGAGGTACGAAGAGACTTGCCAGGCCTGCAACCAGATCGGCGGTGCATGCATCGCCTGCCACCATTGCCGCGTACCATGTGAGCTGTCCCCTACCCCCGATGCATCAGGGAAAGCACCACTAACAGACGGGCCCAAGATCACGTCGAGTGTGCACGGCAGCACGGGCATCTACTCGGCTTCGATGTCACGCCGGTCAAGAGCTCCCGGCGTGATCAGTTCAACATTGTGACTGTAGATGGAGAGAGCGGCACAATGTCCGCTGTGCTCTGGTGCAAAGAACACATACCTACGAAGACGATTGCTCACCGAATGCACGATGTTGTCACCGAGTCAGGGCTAAATGCACTGCAGCTTTACGTGCAAACCTACAAGCAAGCAGATCTTACCTTGACGGGCACGGTCCGAAAGGCCAACTTGATGATGAACGCCGCCAAGGTGTCTGGGGCTCCCATGCAACCGGGCGGCACTCGACGAACATCGACAACGATGACTACCGGCCTGAACGGCTCCGCACCCCACACACGCAACGGCGAAGCAACCGAGGCGGCAACAAATGCGCAGCAACCGGGAGAGAAGGTGTGCATCACGTGCGGCATCGATGTGACACCCAAGTGGTGGCCCATCGACGATTCTCAGGAACGAAGACTTACCAACGGCCACTACGGAGTGATTGGATCGGAGGCGCAGAAGTTTGTGGAACAAAGGAAATTCCAGTGTCACAAGTGCCGAAAGAATCCTCGCACCCCAAAGCCCTACGTGCCGAGACCGTCACCTTCGATGAGCGAGACCAATCGCTCCAATGCGGCGGCAAACGTGCAGCCAGTTTCTGTGCCGCCATTGCGGAGCCCACCTGCACCGTCATCGGATCATCGGCTGCCACGCCCGGAGATTTACTCTTTGCTGCACCATCCGACCTCCCAGGCGCCGCCGCCGCCGCCGCCGCCGCCGCCGCTACCAGCTGCTCTTCCCTCTCAGTCGGGTCCGCCGCCACCGCAGTCCCAGGCACACATCATGGGCCCCCGGCCAGCAGCGGCAGTGCCGCATTCGTACACAGCAGCGCCGACCCCCAGACCGACGCCATACAACGATTGGAGCCTCCAATCTGGGCACCAGCATGGGTCTCCTCCACGACATCTCAACGGAGGCCCTCCCCCGCTGCTCCATGGGCCTCCGCCACACATATCGAACCTCTCGTCTCTTCGACCTCCTGCAATGTCCGGGCCGCCACCGGTCGCACCTATTCCGGTAGGTCATCATCACAGCCACGGCTCTCCAATCTACGGAAACGGGATGCCTCCCTCACCTCGACGACTGAACGGGCCTGCGCCGCCTGCGCCATACGTACCCCCCTACCACGGAGGCCCGACTCATGCAGCTCCGCCTCCGCATAACACATCTCCGAGCCTAAGCAGTGGGGTTCCGCCGCCTAGGCCCGAGACTTTCTCCCACGGTCTTCACCCTCAACGATCGCCGTACTTGGGCTCTCATGGCAGCCCTCTCATATCTAGACATGGGCCGCTGCCGCCGCCGCCGGCACCGCCACGCGAGCCACCAGGATCAGCAGGATCGATGGGTTCTCGAGCGCCGGAGGCGAGGCCTCCCAGCGGCGCAAGCGCGAGTCCCTCGCTGCGAAATCTCTTGTCGTGAGAAGCTCGTGAGAGCGTCACAGCCTCAGCCAGCAGTTGCTGCGACGCAGGGGCCATGGAGCCCGTGAAGGAATCCTTGTCTTTTTTCCTGCCTTGCATGAAGTTGCGTGGGTGGTAGGGCCTGTTTTTGCCGTGGGCGTTTGTAGGAGCCTGTTGTACGCTCCTTGAGTCTCTTGGTCTTCCTTTGGCGCCGAAGCAGATATGCATATTGGAGTTGGATCGGGCAGAACACGAGAGCTTATGTACACTACTTGAAACGGCATACCGGTAGAGGGGGCCGCCTATTGAAATAGCAGTAGATGCTCCACCCTAGAAGTGGCTATTGGGAAGGGCGGCGAACAGCAAAGTGATTCGAATGTGTCGAACAGCTGGTGAGGTCCTTCACTATACTCTTGGACACTCGAAGCGGTCGTGTTGGCAGAGAGCCCCAGTTTTTGACAGGCACGTCGTCGGGTGGCTTGGGGGAGTTGCCAGGGAGAAGAAAAAGAAAGCGCCCTGCTCGTCCCCGCCAGCGGGGCCACTTGTCTGAGATTCATCAAGCGGACCGCCGATGTGCCAGACGCCGTTGTGCCGGGGGCGGCTGGTGGTGGCTGAGGATTATTAGCTCAGCAGGCGGGAGCTTGGCGGACAACGCGGCAGCAGGTAAAGGTACCTGGGGCCTCCATGTGGCCCCCCCGACTTGACCATGGCACCGAGTTAGAAACGACACGGCGCCATCGACCAGACGATTGCTACTTGTCACCATCAGGAGTCGGCCATCCACACTCTCTTCGTGCGCGGAATCGCAAACACGGCCAAGGGCGAGACGCACCGGGCCAGCCCATGCGGCGCAGAGAAGCTCCGCGACGCAAAGCTCCCGAGCATCGCGACCGCCATTACGGCTGCGGCCGACGCACCCGCGCCTCTTGAATCGAACTGAGCTGCATCTGCCCGGCAGGACCCGGCTCGCCAGTGCTCGCCATGGCGCAAATCTTGCTCGACCTCTTCTACTCCTTCGGCAACTGCCTGAACTGCTTCCCCGGTTCGCCGACGCTCAAGATCAACAGCCGCAGCTTCAAGATTCAGCGCCTTCTAGGCGAGGTGCGTTGTTCTCCCCCTCTCCTCCTCCTCCACTTCCAAATTCCCTCCCCAGCCGTGTGGGCATGTGCTGATGCTGCTGCGCGCCGCAACAGGGCGGCTTCTCCTACGTCTACCTCGTCGAAGACACGGCCTCGCACCAGCTCTTTGCGCTCAAGAAGATCCGCTGCCCCTTTGGCGCCGAGTCGGTCCAGCAGGCCATGCGCGAGGTCGACGCCTACCGCCTCTTCGCCCACGTGCCCACCATCATCTCGGCCGTCGACCACGCCGTGGCCACGGAGCGCGGCGCCGACGAGGCCACCAAGACCGTCTACGTCCTGCTGCCCTACTACCGCCGCGGCAACCTCCAGGACATGATCAACGCCAACCTCGTCAACCGCGACCACTTCCCCGAGCGCCACCTCATGATGCTCTTCCTCGGCGTCTGCAAGGCCCTGCGCGCCATGCACGAGTACAAGCCCGGCCCCGCCGAGCGCATGGACATGGGCAACGAGGAGGACCACCACCAGCTCACGGACGGCGGGCCGAGCACCGGCGCTCAGATGGGCACCCGGGGCAAGCGCACAGAGGAGCAGGAGGAGCCCGAGCAACAACGGCCTCTCATGGACTCGGAGAGTCGAGCCGCGGCCTCGGGCTCTGGCTCTGGCGCCGGCAAGCCGCAGTCGTACGCCCACCGCGACATCAAGCCCGGCAACATCATGATCGACGACTCGGGCTCCACGCCCATCCTCATGGACCTCGGCTCCGTCGCCCCCTCGCCCGTCCCCGTCACCTCGCAGTCCCTCGCCCTGCAGATCCAGGACACGGCCGCCGAGCACTCCACCATGCCCTACCGCGCCCCGGAGCTCTTCGACGTCCGCACCGGCACCGTCATCGACGCAAAGTCCGACATCTGGTCCCTCGGCTGCACCCTCTACGCTTGCCTCGTCGGCAAGTCCCCCTTTGAGATGCGGTCCGACGAGACGGGCGGTACCCTCAGCCTCTGCGTCCTCGGCGGCGACTGGCGCTTCCCCGATGAGTCGCCGGGCGGTGCCAAGCGCGTCAACAGCATCGGCCAGGCCAAGGCCCGAGCCGCTGCCGCTGCCGGTGGCCCCTCCTCGGAGCTGCCGGGCCAGGCAGACGGCACCGGTGCGAGCGGCGCCGGCGGCGCCACCATCAGCGAGCCCATACGCGAGATTGTTCGGCGCTGCCTCAAGGTCGAGCCCGCCGAGCGGCCCGACATCAGCGAGCTCATCACCATGGTGGAGCACGTCATCGAAGAGCTTCCCGACAACGACGGCTACGGGTCCTCATGAGACTGGGTACCGCTGTCGTCTCTTTTGTGCATGGCGGTCATCGACTCATGATGTTTAGTCTCACCCAAGTCTGTTTTCACATTGTATCAAGGCACCGGCGTTATAGGGACTGTCTAACAAGGGGGGGTAGAGCGAGCTAGGATCATGCCGAGAGGCGACGGGTATCAGGGTATGAATTACTAATCGTACTCTTGGCAATTGTTCTACATCCAAGCATCAGGAGGGCTGTGTTCTGGCTTCACACTGCTAAACGCGCTGCAAATCCTTTGATTCATATCTGTGCTAAACTATCCTGGCTACTTTCTCCAGTCGCTACTTCCAGCATCTCGCTACCCAAGAAGCGTTCCGGCTCATGGCTGTACCGTGAACCAAGCCGCTGGCTTTGGACAATTGCGGCCAGGTCCACTACCACCCTACAACTGAAGCTTGTATGTGGCCACCTCAAACGGCCGCAGTTTGATTGAGAATTCTCCATCCGCAAGCTCAATCTCCTCGAGGTCGTCCTCGAGAACGTTCGTCTTGGTCACCCGCTTGACATCAAAGCGTGTCTTGATTGTGCCCGTGCTGTGCCCGCCCAGGGACTCGTACACGCGCAGGATGATGCTCTGGCCCTTGTTCACTTTGAGGCCCTCTCGCCGGCTGACGTCTTCGTCATCATGGCCGCGCTTGACCGCATCCAGAATCAGGGAGTCTGAGGCATCATTGTTGACCAATGTGATGGGAGCCCCAGAAAGGCTCTCTGCCGTAGCCTTCGAGGCAGACAACAGCTTCAGCGGGTTATTGAAGGCATAGGCCGCCTTGACGGTGGCCGAGGACAGGGAACCCTTGTGAGGGAAGATGGCCCAGCGGATCGAGTGATGGCCCATATCGGCATGGGCGTCGGGCGCCTTGGGAGCGCGCAGCAGCGACAGGCGCATGAGCTTGCCGGCGGTTGCGAACCCATACTTGCTGTCGTTGAGAATCGAGACTCCGTAATTGTGTTCTGACAGATCAGCAAACTTGTGGCAGCAGACCTCGAACTTGGCCATGTCCCAGCTGGTATTGTAGTGCGTGGGGCGCTTTGTGATGCTGTACGCAGTCTCGTACGAGGCCTCGGTGTTGACGACGTTGACAGGGAACTCGACCTTGAGAAACTTGGAGTTCTCGTGCCAGTCCACCTCGGCTCTGCAGCTGATCTGCGACGGTTGGCCCTTGATCGACGCCGACAGGCTGATGTAAGACTTCAGGCTGCTCTCGTCACTGATCTTGATGTCGGTAACCAGCGTGACTCTGTGTGCCTTGTTCTCGTAGATTTTGGTGGCGCCATACTTGAGCTCTCGTCTCGCCCCAAGATGGTAGACCTCCACATCCCAAGCCTCCCAATACAGCGGTATGTCGTCGAAGACGACAAATCGATTAGCCTTTCCTCCCTTCTCGATCGTCTCACGGTCGTTGACGCGATCGTAAAGAGAGGTGATGCAGCCGTCTTCAACGACAACTCGGAAGTGGTCGTTTTCCAGCACAAATTCACTGCCAGTTTCCGTCACCGACACCGCCGGCTTGTCTGCTTGGGCCTTGAAGGAACGCAGGGGGAGGAATTGGCCTTCTCCACAGGCAATGCCAACTTCCGTCTCGGAGATCTCGACGAGTTCGCGACGGTGCCAAGGCAGGGTGTTGACAACAAGTGGCTCTTGTGTATCGTCAGATGGCGCTTCGGAGGCGTCGAAAGATTTGTACAGCTCCTTGAGGAGCTTCTCACCCGTCTTGAAGACTTCGGCGTAGAGCTACCAATGGTCAGTTCTGAGATACTTGGTGGCAATATGATTCGCTACTTGCCTTGTCCGAATCGTCGTAGCACATATCAATGGAGCTTCCCGGAAGGCAGTCGTGGAACTGACAGAGCAACACAGACTCCCACATGGTGTCAATTTCCTCGGTCGGATACTTGTAGGACTTGTTCTTGATCGACGCAATCGTAGCCAGCTGTTCAACGTCCCGAAGCAGGACCTCAGCCTTGCGGTTGAAGTACTTGTTGTTGGCTTGGGTGGTGTACGTGCCTCGGTGGAGCTCAAAGTACAATTCACCGTACCACGTCGGGAACTCGTCTGCCTTGGACGTCAAGCGATCAAAGAAGTCATCGACACTGAGTCCCAGCTTAAGCTTGGGAATACCGCCGACGGTATTGCTGATACCGGCGCATCGTCGAAGCTTCTCAAAGTGCTGCCAGGTGGGACCGCCACCACCATCGCCCTTTCCAAAGATGAGCAAAGATGAGCTGTCGACACGCATGGTCTTGTGCTGCGTGATGCTTCGCTTCAGGTCGCCAAAGTTGGCCTCCGACGTGTACGTTTCCGACGGTGGCATGTGGCAGATGACCTGGCTGCCGTCGGGGCTTACCCACATGAACGTGGTGTGGGGAAAGGTGTTGATGTTATTCCAGCTGAGCTTCTGGGTCACGAAGCGATCCATGCCAGCCAAGCGGCAGAGCTGAGGCAGTTGGCTCGAGTATCCAAAAGTGTCTGGTAGCCAAAAGGTACGGCAGCGTGAACCAAACTCGGCCTCGAAGAATCTCTGGCCATAGAAGAACTGTCGTACGAGGGATTCGCCGCTCGGCATATTGGTGTCGTGCTCGACCCAGCTGCCGCCGATGGGGTGAAACTGACCCTCGTTCACCTTCCCCTTGACACGTTCAAACGCGCGAGGATAGTATTGCTTGAGCCACTTGAACTGTTGGGCTTGGGAGCACGCGAAACGCGCTTCGGGGTAGCGGTCCATCAAGTCGCACTGGCTGGACCACGACCGACAGACCTTGCGCTTCGTCTCATCCCACGGCCACAACCAGCAAGTGTCGATGTGGCAGTGGCCGATGCCAAAGACGACAGGGTCCTTGCCAGTCTGGTAGACGCTATGCGAATCGACATCTGGCCCTATGATAGCCTGAGCGAGCTTGCGACACTCGAGTATGGACTCCTGATTGTTGACTTGGAAAGTGTCAATGATCTTCATGGCGACGGCCAGAGCATGGTTTTGCTCGGCAGAGTCCTCGGGCAACTCGCGCGCGGCGTCGCCAAGCTCCCACATGTCGTAGTAAAGCTTGCGGGCCGGGACGTTGACAGCCGCAATGTTGGCGGTGCTGAGATTGAAGAACTTGTTGGGGTCGGGAGGTTCAATGCTATTGCCGCCCGGGGCATTTCCAAACATGCCATTGCAGGCCATTTCAATGTAGATTCTGTGCTCCTTGCCGTCGCGGAACGACTTGGGGATGATCCATTCGATGCGCTCGCCTCCGCCGGTCAGACCCTGGAGGGGCATGCCATCTTCGGCCCAGACCAAGCCCTCGTTGTTTGCGTCCCATTCCAGTATGACGAGCTCCTCGTCCAGGATTTCCTTGGGCACCGTCAGGTGGACTCTGAACCAGTGAGTCGACCACGAGGGCCCGAACCAGGCGCCAGTCTTGGTTTCCTTGAAGCCTTGGGTGACAGCCTCCCCAAAGCTAGGCCGCTCTTGACCGGGCGCGCTCCATGAATAGAGCTTGACGTGCGGGGGACCCGAGAACCTGGCCTTGTACAGGTTGCTGCGCAGGTCTGTTAGTGCACCCGTTCGCAATGCAGGTCCGTTGCTTCACAGAGCACACTTACGCCATGAGGTTGACCTTTTCATATTGGCTCGACTTGTAGAAAAGCTCGATACGTTCCTTGAGGATGCTGGTCTTGGGGACGCCGACGGGCTCGTGTGCGAAGAGAGGATAGGAGCTCTTGCTCCGAATATCGCCGCCTCCACCCATGGTTGGAGCTTCTGAAGCGTGCTTGGGAGCTGATGGATCTGCGTAGCGACGCTGCTTTCCAGATAGTGAGCGATTTCTCTCGGGCGAGATTCTGTAAGTCGAGGACAGGCGGCGACAGGGGCGGAGAATATGGATGAAGAAGGCTCCTCGGAGACTGCCCGACTCGGAATCCGCAGCTGACGAGGCCCGGTGACGAGCGCCGCGGGACGAAGGAAAGAATGTAGGCAAGGACACGGTGATGTGACACCGACAACGTTGCAATGTGGCTGGATGTAACTCTATTGCCTATGCGATGTATGGCTGAGTGATGGAAGCGCTGCTCGAGGGAGGAGAGGAGGCGAGGCGTGTCGAGATATGGACGGAGGCGGGTGGGACTGCGAAGGGGTAGCTCGGAGAGCTTACCGTAGCTTGGCCGGGGTAACTGGGGCAGGCGAGTGGAGATGGAGGGGCAAGCCGCCGCATTCCAGCGCCATTGCACAGGGGCAGCGACGCCGGCCTAGCGGCGGCGGCTGGGCAGTGTGGGTGGATGAGGTGGATGGGGCAGCAGCCGACAGGGTCCATTGCAGCGGGGGCCCCTTGTCTTGCAGGTTGGACGTGTCTCGAGGCAGCTGGAGAATGTGGTGGGGTGCGGGGAGGGACCTCGAGCTCGTCAATGGCTTCCAGGGCGCCCTCGTACCTCATTTTCGCCGAACGCGCCACCATTCGTGGTTGAGGAGTAAGCCTTGCAAGAACTCCGTACTGTCGTGGAGCCATTTCGGACATATACGAATAGTCGGTAGCATTGGCGTTTGATGTCTGCTGCTCGAAAGGGTGCAAAGGCCGTCGGCCGCTGGTCCGCGGATGGCACGATGTGAGCGTGGGGGTCGAGGATGCGCCCAGGCGACAGGCCCAGCGGTGCCGTCGCAGGCCAGCGTCGGGGCGATGAGGCCAAGGCTCCGATTTTCATGAGGTGATGCCGTGATGTCTTGCACTCGAGTCGACAGGGCCAGTCCGATCTGTGGAGCGCCACGATGCGGCCACTTGGATGGTGCCCACAGTGTCCTCGGGCGGGTGGTTATTGCCGACGGCAATGGACTCCGACGGCAATAAATGCCCGTATACCACGGCTACGAGTTACAGGGACTGCCACCTGCCCGAGTCGAGGAGTTGGTCGTGACTCCATCGCATGACATGCGAGCCGCTCCCCACTGCCACCCTGTAGTCACTTGTCACTCCCGTGTCTTCACAGTGAAGGCGAGCCTCATGCAAGTTTCATGCAGTCCATCGCCGACCCCTCCATGCGTTTTAAGGTTGTAAGCTTGATTGCCGTCTCACTCTTTACAATGCACAAACCCCTTCAATGGCCACACCGGATGGCACGCAACGCGTTTGACGGTCCAGGCGCTGTGAGATACCCGTCACCTGTTTGATTGAACTGCAGAGGGCCGTCATGGTCTAAGCTTGCGCGCGCTTTCGGAACCGACGCTGCATTGTCACCATTTTCCAGGGAACGAGATACCGGCGTCGCATCAATTAGCCACGTGTAATCAGACACTGCTTGTTTCTAGGGGTTTGGGAGATTGAAAGTTGGGAAGCTATGAAAGTGTCCCCTCCTGACATCGCTTCTCGTCGCATCTGCTCGGGGAGCAATGCCCCGGTGTAGGGTAAGCGGGATGGCAAACTTCAACACGGACCAGTCGTTTCATTGGTTCATTATAGCTGCAACCACCAAATAGCCCTGCTAGCTCACTGCAGCTTAACCTCACCTCACGTTGCCAGCACCAACAGCTGCACCCACACCAGGCGGCCTTGATGTTTCGGCAACGTCGTTTCCACGATATGCGCCTGCTTCAAGTCCATGGCCACAGTTCCGTGACAGTCAGGCGTGCGCCTCGCCCCAGCCTCGCCTCTCACCATGAAGCCCCTTGGCGGACGCCGTTTGTAGCACTTCATGCCAGGGGCAAAAAGACCCAGACGACTCTCAAGCTGTCCGACCTGCCCCAGGGAGCCATCAGGACGGACCCAACGCCGCCCGAGGACCAACAAAATGCGCCGGTCTACCCTACCGTCGTGCTTCAAGCACGACGCAACATGCAAAAGTTCGACAACTGTGTGTTGCTGACCCGCGTCGGTGGCTTCTACGAGCTGTACTTTGAGCATGCCGAGGAGTATGCGCCTCTGCTCAACATCAAGCTCGCGTCAAAGAAGACCAGTGCTGGCCCGGTCCCGATGGTATGCTTCCCGCCTGACTGAAGCCCTTGTGAAAGACATCAAGCTTGTGCACACAAGTATGCTCACCCACTTCGTCCAGGCCGGCTTCCCCTTCTTCCAGCTGGACCGCTTCCTCAAGCTCCTGGTCCAGGAATTGAATCGCTACGTCGCCATTGCCGAGGAGTTTCCCTTCGACGCAGCGGACAAGGTCAAGTCTGGAGGCTTGATGCATGACCGAAGGGTTGCACGCATCATTACGCCAGGTACCCTGATTGACGAGAACTTCATTGACCCGTATGCCAACAACTATGTCATGGCAATCCATACCTGTGGGGGTGCCCAAACCCCGGCTCGGCAACCGGGTACCAGTAAAGACCAGGAGATCACAGTCCCGCCAACCTCGCGTCCTCTACCAATCGGCCTCGCGTGGCTGGATTTGTCCACGGGCCAATTCTTTACACAGTCCTCCGATACGACGTCACTCTCTTCCATTCTGTCCAGGATAGGTCCCCGTGAGGTCGTTCTGGACCAAGAATATGAATCTCAACAAGACCACGATATTTTCTCCATCCTGGCCGAAGACAGACACCTCATAACCTATGCACCCAAAGGTGGAGTGGTCGATGTTGCAGAATGGACGCCCTTCCTCGAGACCGAAGTGCCCGAGAGTACGCGAAAGAGCTTCACAAGTGAGGAGGTCCTCGCTGGTAGTCTGGTGCTCAACTATGTCAAGGACCGCCTGCAAGGCATGTCCATGAAGCTGCAGCCGCCGTTGCGGCACGAGAGCATGCAAATTATGAGCATCGACAAGACCAGCCTCCGAGCGCTCGAAATCAAAAAGACGATTCGCGATGGCTTCTTCCGGGGCAGTCTTCTTCACGCTATTCGGCGGACGGTGACGAAGAGCGGCGCGCGACTCCTCAATGAGTGGCTCAGCTCGCCGTCCACCTCCCCCGACATCATCAACGGCAGGCAGAAACTTGTGGCTCGATTCATAGCCGCCGAAGACCTTCGCGATAGTGTGGTTTTGCTCCTTCGACGAAGCCACGACTCCCAACGGCTAGTTCAGAAGTTTGCTATGGGCCGAGGTGATGCGGATGACCTGCTTGCCCTGGCAATCACTATCCGTGCCACTGAAGACATCGTCCATTTGCTCAAGCAAGCAGCGGTCTCCACGTGCGAGGCGACCGAGGCCAATTGTCTCGACTCCCTCCTGTCTCAAATCGATATCACGCAGCCGCTCAAGCTCGCGCGCCGTATCAAGGATGCCATTGACGAAGAAGGCATCGTCCATCAACACGAAGTCGAGGACTCGGAAGCAAGCCAGATGAGGGCCCTGGCCGAGGATATAGTCGCGTCGGAAGGATCACAAGAGGACGCGTTGTCACTGCCCAAGGGCAAGAAGATGCGGCCTACCTCAATCAGGGAGTACTACGCCGAGGACAACGACATGTGGATCATGAAGCCTGCTGCCAGTCTAGCCCTCAGGAAGCTCCATGCTCAGCTCAGTTCACTGCTCGAGGAGAAAGTGACTCTCGGTGAAACTCTGCGGGAGCGTCTCGGAGCCTCCAGTCTCACTCTGCGATGGACACCTGGGCTTGGTCACATTGCCCACATCAAAGGAAAAGACACCAAAAACCTCACCGACATCAGGGCGCTGTCCTCCAGTCGATCTACGCGCTCCTTTCACCTCCCAGAGTGGACCACCCTCGGCCAGCGCCTCGACCAGGCGAGGTTTCAGATCCGACGCGAGGAGCTGCGCGTCTTGCAGTCGTTGCGTGAGCAAGTTGTTCTGAACCTGGTCAAGCTTCGACGCAACGCCGCCGTGTTGGATGAGCTTGACATTGCAACGTCTTTTGCGAAGCTCGCTGTCGAGCAGAACTTGGTGCGCCCGTTGCTGAACGACTCAACGTGCCACACCATCATCGGTGGGCGGCATCCAACTGTCGAAGGGGGCTTGCTGGAGCAAGGCCGAAGCTTCGTCCGCAACGACTGCCTCGTCGGGTCCTCGTCTGATGGATTACTGTGGCTCATCACCGGTCCCAACATGGCTGGCAAGAGCACCTTCCTGCGTCAGAACGCCTTGATCACCATCCTCGCCCAAATCGGGTGCTACGTTCCAGCGTCGTACGCGGAGCTGGGCATTGTCGATGCCATCTTCAGTCGTGTAGGATCGGCAGACAATCTCTACCGCGACCAGAGTACCTTCATGGTCGAGATGCTGGAGACGGCACAGATCCTCAAGCAGGCCACACCGCGGTCCTTTGTGATCATGGATGAGATTGGCAGGGGTACGACCCCCGAGGACGGCACGGCAGTATCTTTTGCGTGCCTGCACCACCTCGTGACAGTCAACCAGTGCAGGACGCTCTTCGCAACCCATTTCCACGGCGTCGCAGACCTTGCTGCCGCAGAGGGATTTTGCGGAGTGACAGGCGGCGCCGTTCAGATGTACTGCACAGACATCGAAGAGGACGGGTACGGCGGCTTCGTCTATGTGCACAAGCTACGCAAGGGAACTAATCGCCAGAGTCACGCACTGAAGGTGGCGAGGCTCGCTGGGCTGCCTGACCATGCAATCGACGTCGCAAAACGTGTATTGGATGGGAATGCGAGGGATGGCGCTGGGAGGATGGAGGCAAGCGAGTCCGCCGAGTTCGCGTGAGAGACATGCTCTGTACACTAGACTGTCGGAACACGGCGTGCAGCATCTAAGACTTTTTGAATGTTAGCCAAGATACCCTTTTCCAATGCTTTCAGGAAAGATGAGAGGAGTGTTCAAGTTGTCATAGGGTTGTTGTGTTAAGTATGTGTCATCAAGAGATTCAGGGTTAAAAAGCTCATACATTTTCATAATCACTCAAAGAATAAAGAGAAAATTGCGAATGAACTGACCTTTTCAATAGCGTGGCACTCGCATCCTCATCGCTGGAGTTTTCAATCACATCACGTCGAGAAGATCAGTCGATTTGAGCACAGCCTTCATTGATTCTCGTGCCATGAGATCGCTGCAGTGGCCTTTGTTGACCAGCAGACGATGTATGTACCCGCTTTAGATTCATATGTCGTGAACCCAACAGAATTGCTGATGACAGCATACTCAATTCCTTCCATCTATGACATTTAGTCGCTGTGAAGATTGTTAGTCGGACTATCGCGGGCATCAAGGGTCCAAGGGAGATTCCACATACAAAAGACCGCCGAAGCCGCCGTCATCCTCGGACTCGGAATCCTCCTTCTTCTCCTCCTCAGCGGGCTTGGAGTCGGCGGCGCCGCCAGCAGCAGCAGCCACAGGGGCAGCAGCGGCGTAGGCGTCGGGGTTGGCAATGCGGTCCTTGAGCTGCTCAATCTCGGGCCAGCTGATCTCGGTCTCGATGGCAACGGACAAGACCTTCTTGTACGAGTTGACGAGCGAGTGCATGACGGAGGGCAGGGTGGGGAAGTTGAGCGCCAGGGAGATGGTGGCGACAGTGGTGATGGCCTTGGTCAGGGCGCCGAGGAGCTGCTCCTCGCCGATATCCAGGATCTCGGCGGGGAAAGTCTGACCCTCGTCGTAGACCTGAGCAATGCCCATACCGTAGGTGAAGGGCGAGATGTTCAGCATGTTGAGCAGCGTCGCCTCGGAGGGGCCGACCTTGGAGCCGGCCTCGACGAGCTTCAGGTCGTTGGTGATCTCAATGGTACCACGAGCGATCTTGGTGGGGACCTGCAGGGCCTGGAAGAAAGAGGTCTTGCCGGGCTCCATGCCAGTGTTTCCGGCGGGAACCCACACGTCGATGGGAGCCAGGGCACCAGCACGAGCGGGAGCGGCGACACGGTTGGCCAGCAGTCTGTCGCGAATGTCCTTGAGGTCCTTGTTGGTGAAGACAAAGCCGACATTGCCCTTGACGTGAGGCAGGATCTTCTCGTACTCGGGGGTGTCAATAAGGAAGGTCCTCAGGGCACGACGGACCTGTAGGGGGCAGTATTGTTAGCAACGTCGTCCATTGCGCCTTGTTCGCTGGAGAGCGGCCCGTACCATGGTGTTCTTGCCCATCAGGACAACGCCCTCGCCGCGGAGGGCGTGGCGGATCTCGTGCATCTGCTGCGACGAGACATTGTCGATGGTGACGATGAAGATGGACTTGTACTCCTCCAACAAGCCCTTGAGCTTGTCGAAGTAGCCGGCCTTGTTTGCAGTCTTGCCCCCCATATCTTCTTATTTTGAAGGCAGGTTGTTTAAGGGCAAGGGGATCCGGGTATATTTTCTGGGTGTTCGGTGACGTGAAGTTGTCTCCGAAATGTTGCGCGGGCGAAATTTGGGATTTTGGCAGCGCGCCGACAAAATGTGTGCTGCGGCGCCGATGCTGCTTAGGGCTTGCAGGCGCTAGCCCGACTTGGAAAGGTGCATCGGCGCGGGACCCGGGGAGGTACATCCAGGATGTATCTTTTTTTTCTACGAGCGTCCGGGCTTGGCCTCATCAGCTGTACTGGAGCTTTACTTCACGAGCACGCTCATTGTACGCCAATTCAACAACGCCATATCGTGCGAGGTGTGTGAGGAAGCCCAAACGATAGCTCCGGAGCTATGAGCACGATGAAGATTCCATATAACCGCGTCCATACCCGGGGCGACGTCCTCTTTGCGGCACGTGGAGGCAAGATTCACTCATTCAGTCTTGTCGACGGCAAACACATCTCGACATGGCAGCACCCCGATGTCGAGAAAATCGCCAGCGCTGTCAAGGCCAGGTCGGATGCAGCGGACAAGGCTGCAGCAATGCAGGTTGACGACGACGGGCAGTCAGCCGGTGAAAGTGAACGACCAGCCAAGAGACAGAAGCGGCAAGATGATGAGGACGTCGAGAATGTTCCCTCAGGCGACTCGAAGGTCAAGGATAAGAGCAAGAAGGACTCGCAAAACAAGCTGCAAAACAAGCTGCAAAACTTCGCTCGCGTGCCCGATCGTCCGGTCATAACGGAGGTGGCAAGCACCCCCGATGGCCGTCACGTATTGGCCGTTTCAGGGCACGACAAAGTCATATGGGTGTTTGAGCATGACGGTCAAGGCACACTGACCCAACTCAACCAAAGGTACGAATTACCAATTTAGACCCCCAAGTCCATCATAGAGTTACTAACAACCCAACAGGGCCATGCCCAAGCGTCCTAGCGCCGTGATAGTATCACCGGATTCTCAAATAATCTGCGCCGACAAGTTCGGTGACGTCTACTCCTTGCCCCTGATCATGACCCCTCGATCACCCTCGTCAACGTCCCGCCTAGCCACACCAAGCCACATCACCAACAAGCCCTCTGCGCCGGCGGCAAATACCCTGACTGTGCACTCTAAGCGTAACCTAGAGGCCCTGAGACACCAGCAGGAGCAGCTCGAGATTGCGAAGAAGAAGCGCAACGAGGCAACCAAGGCGGAGGATCCAAAATTTGAGCTGACGCTTCTGTTGGGTCATGTCTCCATGCTCACCGCGGTGCTCATCGCGCAAAGCGAGGGGCGGCAGTACCTCCTGACGGCTGATCGTGATGAACACATTCGAGTGTCGCGGTATGTGCCTCAGACACATGTCATCGAGGCATTCTGCTTGGGTCACAAGGAATTTGTCGGTGAAATGGTCATTCCATCGGCCAGGAGCGAGATTCTCGTCTCGGGTGGAGGCGATGAAGAGCTCTTTGTGTGGCAGTGGAAAACTGGCAAGCTCCTTTCCAAAACGAGCGTCCTGTCACTTGCTCGAGAAATCGCCCCTGAAACCAGCAGAGTGGCGATCTCCGGCCTTTACTCGCTTACCTACCCAGACCCGTCTGGTGACCTCAGCTACGTGGTGGCCATCTGTGAAGAGTAAGCAAATGCCTTCTGTCCCGAGGCGATATATAGGCTAACATCCTGCAGCATCAAAGCCATCTTCTCCTGGCAACTCACGGCTGAGAACACGCTCAACCACCCTAGCGTCATACAACTCCCCGCCAACCCCTTGCACCTCTCTGTTTCCGCCCCTGACGACAGCAATGCACGCCCGAAACTGATCGTCGCCCTCGACCCTGGCCAGACGGCCCAGGCGAAGAGCTTGCATGTGTTCACGCTCACCATGAACCACGGCCGGCTCTCCGTAGACGCGGAGCCATCGATTCATGATGAGAGACTGGAGGCGACTGAGATGGAGGCATCAGAGAGTGAAATTCGGAGACTTCTATATACCGTCGATAACCTCAGGAAGCTGATTGGTACTGGCATGGAAGCAGGTGGTGTGGATGCGGGGGTCGGGGCCGAGGATGATGCTGTCGAGACTCCCGTTACTGATGAGTAAAGATAGTCAAGTCCAAGCATTCGTCGATTCCTCATTCGCAACGACAAACGGTGATGCGAAATTTTCATCTGATCACGATACCTACAAAGCACTCGATAAGCAGCACAACAGAGCCGCAAGTAAATTATCATGTTCATAGGTCTAGGTCTGCAACCACAAGCTCGTTGAATCGTCTATATCCTCTAAACGCCGACCAATTAGATCAAATGCTCGGAGCCGTCACCTAGGCGGCGGCCAGCCAAACGCATGTTTCGACATCCATCCGTAGCTTCTCTTCCTCGTGTGCACGGGGGCCTATCAACCCTCGCATTCCTCGTGGTATCAACGAGGTTATTAAGTGAAAAATGCGCGCTTGTGGAAGGATGAAATGCCGCTTCTCAATCAAACAGACATGTCCCCGCGCGCGCACCTGACCTCTTTCGTCGGAGCAACATCAACCAACACCCTCACGCCATCAATGCACCTTTTCAGGCTTCGGCGAGCCGAGCAATAGAGCTGCATTTACTGCGAAGCACACTGCACGCGCTCCGCGCCGGGATGGCCGTCCTCATCTTCCTCTTCACCCATGCCAGGGCTGCCGAAGACGCGGCCCTGCGACTGGGTGTCGATGTCCTCGAGGTCAGCCGGCTCGGTCATAGCCTCAGTGGGCGGGACATTCTGGAGGGACGGGGAGGGTAGCAGCTTCCGAAGACCCTCGAAGGCGGCCTCATCTTGCGTCCAGCCCTTCTCGGGGAACTTGACATTGAAGTGAATGTACAGGTTGCCGGTGTCGTGGTGGCGGTACGAAGGCATACCCTGACCGCGAATCATCTTTACAGAGTCTAATGCAAGTCAGTTCAAGTGATGTCTTGTGTGCATATGATCGCTGTACATACCTTGAGCGATGGCCTCGCCAGGCTGGATGTCGATGCTGAGCCAGCGATCGTCTAGGTGCTCCACGAAGATGGTGCCACCGGCCAGAGCCGTCACCAGCTCAATTTCGCACTTGTAGAGCAGGTCATCCTCTTTTCGTGTAAATCGCGCGTGAGGCTTCTGCTCAATCTCAAAGACGACATCACCGGCCTGAACACCAGGAGCCTGGTCACCCTCGCCTCGGAACTCAACCTTGGTGCCGCTGCGAACACCCTTGTCGACGTGGACGTGGAGAACCTTCCTGTCAACGATGGTCTTCTTGCCGTTGCACTGCTTGCAACGGTCCTTTTCCTTGATGATCTCGCCCTCGCCGTTGCAGTCGGGGCAGACGGTCTGGAAGCGCTGAATCATGGGGCCCATCTGGCGCATCATGGTCTTCATGCCGTGGCCGTCACAGCCCGAGCACCTCTTGACAGCACCGTCCTTGCCGCCAACGCCCTCGCACTTGGGGCAGATGATGGAGCGCTGAAGGGCCAGCTTGGAAATCTTGCCGCGGTAGATGTCCTCGAGCGAGACCTTGTGAGTATGCTGAATGGTTCGGGCCTTGGGGGGCCCTCGGTTGTTCATGCCACCGAACATGCCACCCATGCCTCCGAAACCACCACCGCCGAAGAACTGGGCGAACAGGTCCTCGGCAGCCATGCCGCCGCCCCCAGCACCGCCCTCGAGGCCGGCCTCACCATATTGATCGTACAATTGTCGCTTCTGAGAGTCGGACAGGATCTCATAGGCGTGAGACACCTCCTTGAACTTGTCCTCCGCAGCGGGGTTGTGGGCGTTCTTGTCTGGAAAGTCAAGTCAAGTCAGCAAGCACGAAAGCCAGCAGACGCTTGCCTTGGGGGGAACATACCGGGATGATACTTGAGAGCGTTCAGCTTGTAGGCCTTCTTGAGCTCCTGTTCCGTGGCTGTCGGAGAGACCTGGCGCAGATGTCAGCACTACGTAACGTACACCGGGACAGACGCCTGAAAGGGTAGGCATACACCGAGCGTGTCGTAGAACTTGGTTTCTTTAACCATGATGGCTGAGAATGCGGCGGATTGCTTTGGCGGGGAGGAGCGAGTCGAGAAAATCGGCACCAGCAGCGGAGGAAAAGGGCAAGTTGACGGCTACGACGGTGGGTGCAAGTTGATGCTACGACGACAGGATTAGTAAGGCTCCGAAAGAAGGATGAGTAGAGGTTGGGCGGGTCAGAGGAAGCTTCCAGGCGCTGCAGGCAGCAAGTAGCAGGCGTCTATTGCAAGCCTGCGCTGCGCACGAAAGCCTCGACCGGGAAAGGGTGTTGGTCTGCGCCGTACCTCCGAGTCCGATGGGCAGAAAAACCGCGTCTTGAAATCGAGCGGCGGGGCGCGGGCAAGGAATTTTGCAGAGAGACGACCGGGTCTTCTCTTGATCGCGAGGCAAAAGATCCGCTGGTGCGTGCGATTTCAGTGTCGTCCGTATGTATCGGCCGTCTTTGGGGAAAAAGAAGAGAAGACTGCAATCTGCTGGGTCGGCGGTGCAACTGTTTGCGTCGTCGTAGCAGAGGCTGACGGTTGAAGCGGCGGTTCCTGGGAGAGTTAAAAAATAGAGGGAGGCTGTAGGGGGGGTCCTCGAGGCTGGATGCGCCTCATGGAATTGTATCGAAGAAAGTCGACGTTGTGGCGGTGCTGATACTGCACGACCTCTGGGATGATATAGCCACCCCGAGCTTGAGCATGACAGTCCCGCGATGGGTGGTCAGAAAGGCGAAAATCATGTTTACTTTCAGTGTCGATTGCAAAAAGCCGTTTTCATGACGCCCCATTGGGCATTTGTGCCGTTGTCGCTGCTCGTCTTTTTGACACCTCATCGACCTTCAAGTCGCCCACTAACACCGTCGTTCACTGCGCCCGAGGTCAGGCTTTGCACCATCATCCCACTAAAAATGACGCCCGAGCCTCGGGCTATACTTCCATGGCGCCACCGAGATCTCTTCAGCGATTCGGATTCGTCGAAACACCACCAGCAGGCAGAAGGCAAGCCGATCTCTGCCAAACCCCTCCATGGCGAATCCCACCCCGTACCGAGAACGCGCAAGGCTGCCGAGAGGCACAAAGAGTCAACCGACAGATGCGCAGATACTAAGATGCTTTTTCCAGATACGCCCTATGCTCATGAAGGTCAAACTTACTTTCTGGACCGTCATTAGCACAACGGCGCCCAGCCCTGTCCCGCTGTCGACCAAATGCTTGGCACTGTAGCTCCCTTACCAAGCACGGGCACGAATAGCTGTCGACGGGAAAAACATGTATTCGCAGCTGGCCTTGTCTACCTGTCCCTGTCCTTGGCTCGCTTTCGCGCATTCCTCTCCCTCTCGTATGCATTGGACTCTCGGCCCTCCTCGCTTTGAATCTCCGCCACGAGTCTCTTGTACTTTTTCTCGTACGCCTCGTCCTTGGCCTTCTTGACGCGCAGCTTCTCCCTCGCCATGAAGTTGGCGTCCTTCCTCAGCTCTCTCATCGCACCCTTGCGCTCCTTCTTGTGCTCGGCCTTGAGCTTGGCCAACTCGGCACGCTCGCGGTCGGGGTCGTAGTGCTTGTCGGGATCGAACGTCTCCTCAAACTTGGGTATGAATGTCTTAATGGCGAGCGGCCGGTGGTGATGCAGCTCCAGAGGGCGACGTGATATCTGGGCGAGCCGCATCATGCGTCCCAGCTTTGCCTCGAGCTTCTCTACCCTGTCGCAGACGTGAGCCGACAGATGCTTTCGGCATGCTTGACCCCGCACGTGCTTCAAAACGTTGACGACCTGCCCGAAGGTCTCCAGAAAGGCGCTCTTTCCCGTCCACAAATCTGCGGCTGCGTCAAGAGTTTGTATTGACGTGTGTATGATCGCAATCTTGAGCGAAGCAGCCTGCTTCTCCCCGAGGTTGGCTGGGACACAGTCCGCGAAGCCCAGCTTTCTCGGTACAATGGCTTTGGTGTGCTCCGCTCGACAGCCAGCAGGAGGCTCATGCAGAGGGAAAGTGCCAAGTTCTTTCGTCGGAGCGACAGGCGCCAGCGCACAGAGGGTGTTCAGACAAGAGCTGACTACCTCTGGAACGTACCGCTTCGCCAATTGTTGGTATTGCAGTGACAGAATCGAGAGGTAAGTTCCGACGGCGTAGTCGGACAGCGTTTGGGGTACTCGTTGGCCAAGATGCCGCCCGATGGTTAGCACCGCAGGTGTCACGACTTGGTGGAAGTGATCCGAAGTCGGGAAAGTTGTCCCAGCTGCAGTGAGAAGAATGAGGTCCGACGGCTCAAGAGACAAGGGACGCATACTGCCAATCTCTGAGAGGTGATCTCGGAAGCTCTTGGCGATCTCGATAGGGAACATCTTCGCGAGCGAGTGAATGTGTCGTATGATGCTTTCCAGCACTGAGAACGAAGACGAAGTCTTCTCGTCCCACGGTGATGACACAAAGTCGACCAAGGCCACGGCGAAGTTGGCTAGCCTCTCCTTGTTCTTACTGTCGAGCTTGGGGTGGTATAGCGCCCTTATCCTTTGAACAATCGTCGGGAGGCTCTTGCTGGAATACGTTGCCGCGACGGAGACGAAGTCTTCGCAAGTCTGCGGGCAAGGAAACGTGTAAGGAAGACCTAGCTCGTCCGGGCTTTCGAGAGCCGACGCTTTGGCAGAAGATTCGGCTCTAAACATGGGGTTTCTAGCCTCCTCTTCATTCAGCAAGCCCTTGATAAAGTCGTCCTCTTCGTCTTCGTCATGATCCAGGTCGGAGACATCGTCACCGTCATCGTCGTTTGCTTCAGACTCGTTGTCGCTATCAACCAGCTCCAGATCAGATCCACTGGCAACCAGATCGTCGTCGATTACGAAATCGTCCTCGTCATCGAAACCGAGCTCCGTGGCTGTTGGGCGGGCTTGGATGCCACTGCCAAGGCCGTAGTCATCCTCGTCTGAAGCCTCCGCGTCGTCTGGTCCGCTGGCATCCTTCTTCTTCTTCTTATCGTCTTCGTCCTCATCGCTGTCCGAAACCTCCTCGCCCATCATACGTCTCTGCCGCTTGTCTTCCAGTTCTTTCAGCCTCTTTGATTCTGTCTCGGCCTTTTCATCCTCTGTCTTGGTGCGGTCGGCCGGCCGTGCTCTTTTGTCCAGAGCCAAGCGTTTTACCTCGAGATCATAGTTCTTCTCGAAAGCGTCTCTGACTGTGCCAGCCATGGTAGAAGCAGCTGCCTCCTCATGACCCAGGCTCCTGGCATGCTTTGCACTTGAAGACAGCAGGGTTTGGATATCGCGAAGGTCTTTATCCAGCTCCGCTCGCAACTCTTCATCGTCTTCCTTGGCTGCCTGTCGTTCGTATTTGTGCATCTTGGACTTGGCGATGACCTCTTCCATGACCTCCTTTTTCGTCTTTTTCCGCTCAGGTTCGCCCCCATCGTCGTCGTCGTTTCCATCGGCCGCAATGGCTCGGATGCGCTTGAGTCGCTGTCTTTCTCGTACCGAGCCATCGCTGTCATAGTCCATTTCCAGGTCGTCCTCTTGAAAGTCGTCGACCGGTCCCTCGTCGTCGAATGTCAAGGTCTTTCCCATATGCGTTAGTCCGCCTTCCAAAGGTTCGTCCTCCTCCAGATCAAACAAGGAGGTCCTCTTGTGGCTTCTCTGCTTCTCTCGTGCAAAACGTTCCAGCATCTTGTCCTCTGGAGCCATGGACGGGTCGTTTTCGCCGAAACGCCGATCGATTATTCCTCCGACCTTGTTGCGATGCTGCATGTCCACGAGCAATGTTTCCCGACGCTGTAGGTGGTCGGTTAGAGACGAAGTGTCCGGCCGAAGGCTGGCCACGGCTTACCCGTTCTTCGCCGGCTGCTCTCGCCTGGCCAGGCCGGCCCTTGATGCCCCTTGCGGCATCTCCTGTTCTCGGGCGGTTGCTTGTGACCTCAAACTTTGGTGCTTTGGCGTGTTTGAGATCGAATGGGTTAAACTGTTCGCGGATGCCCTCGAGGACGACTCCTCTCTGCAACCTCTTGTCCTTCTTGGCGGCACCGTCCTGTGCTGCGTTGCGTTTCTGTTTCTTGGACTGCTGCGGCCCCGTGATGCCCTGCTCTCTCAAAGACGCCTTGAGACGCTTGAGCTGAGATCCGGCCATGGCGGCTGTTGTGATTGCTTCCGGGCGCCTGGTTCCTACCGTCTCTTGGTGTGGCCGATGATGGTCTCTGTGAGGGTCTGGAAATTTTTCGACTTGATGGGCTATCGATAAAGCCAGGCCTTTCGGCTTGAGATTATGGCGGTGAAGCCCGGCAGAGCTCGGTCGCCCTGGTCTTTAGCTACCTTACCGAGCACTCGCTGGCGGCTCATAGTGCTCTCATTGACATGTTGCCGCAAGGAATCCTCAGCGTCGTGATACGTGGCGCGTCAAGCCAGCATGGGTTGGACAAGCCTCTTGTCGTTCGCCCGTGATGAGCGCGTCGTCCTGGCCACCACCGGGCTTGCCACGTTTGCCGTGGTGAGTACCATGATGGCCGCGCTCACCATCATTCGCGACGACAATGAGATACCTCCAGCGGAGCCGAAGACGCAGTACATCACGCAGGACACGGAAGATGCGCTGCAGCTTGACACTCTCGAGAAGCTGCTGAAGCATCCAAACTACTCCATCCGAGAAGTCGCCACCAAGATCCTCTGTGACAGGGCCATCAACGACCCTGAGACGACGACTTATTTGCTGTACGGAATTACCAGGCCGGACTACGACGAGCGCATGCAATGTCTCCGGGCGCTGGCCTTGCTTACTGGACACACCATGGGTACGCACTGCTTCTTACCGGTTCTCAGATGCAAGCTGACAGTTGCAGGCCTTGATGGCTTATCCAAATTGAACAATGAGAGGGCATATTCTGCCCTTGTACGATCTCTGGAGCTGAGCCTCCAAGATGTGAAGCCTCCAGATCTCAGCAACAACCATTGGGACGAGTACTTTCTTCGCGACATGGCCGAGAGGTTTTGCCTGATGTTCACGCTCGAGTTGATCAACAAGTACGGAGCCGACTTGCTCATCAAGGCCAAATTTGTCGAAAAGTGGCTAGCAAAACAGAACTGGGGCGATGATGCGCAGGAACGTCGCCGCAGATTCAAAGAGTACATGGATGTCAAGAACAACAGATTGGTCGACATTGTGAACCGTATTCGACACTCTAAACGTGGCCTCCGCGCGCTGGAGAAAGCAGGTTTGATCGACAAGGAAAGCTCACGACGCCGGATGCGGGAGCTCCCTGATCTCATCATGGAGATTGAAGAGGAGGTGACGAGAGAACGGCCCGCAGACCAACAGCCCCGGCGGACGAGAGAACACTCGGCCGAGGAACGAAGGCTTCGACGACAACATCGAGAAGCCATGGTGCTCAACGACGGAACACGACCGTTGGGGCGCGAGGACATTATCGAACGAGACCATGGCTCGCCGACATAGTGAGGAGGCAGGCAATTCTGCAATGAGCCACACATGTCGCTACAAGAGAGCGCTGGATCCGCTGCTTTCAAGGTCTGGGTCTATGACTGCACCGTAAGAGCATCATCAATGGCGCCCCACGGCGCTCGCAGTCTCGTGGCGTATCGACGACGAACTTGAAACTAGGCCGACCCCATGCTTTGGGCATTCATCTCCGGACCCGGTTGGGACTCTAATAACGACGACCCAGCGTTCACCCTCGAGTTGAAAGTGGCAAAGGCCATGATCGAGCTGCATGTGGACAAAGGCTTGGTGTGAAGCGATCGATCTATACATGGACAAGTTCGTGGAGAAAGCTGGATTCGCTCCTTGGGTTACTGCGGGGAAGGATTCTACGGAGGATCATTATGCAAACGGAAGGATTCGCATTCTTGAACAGAGAAAGTCTGCGGTCGAGGGCGTTGTTCCGAGGCGAGGCCCCCCCGGCTCAGAGGGCCTGGGGCCGTGGCTGACAGCAGCGACCGGGAGCTCCTTCAAGCGAGCGCGGTTGATCTCGGAGCAGTGCGAGTGACGAAGCGATAGACACTACGGAGTATGATGCAAGGAACAGGCGTAGATGACGCAGCACTCTAATGTCTTATTGATGTGAGGGTAAAGCGGGCTTTGAGGGAGAGCGAATTATACAGTACGGGCTGATGTGCCCTGCATAAGGTAGTAACGATAAAGTAGAGTTGCTACCTGTTGCGCATTGCCTCGAGGGGGAAGCCTTGGTGCAACATCTCGCGGCGATTCGGCAGGATATGCTTGCTTGAGTGAGCTTCCGAGGTAAAAGGTTAGGCAATCAGCGCGTGTCAGTCCATCCAATATTGCGAATGTGCACTCGGTGTCGTTGACACCCCGGATGGCCGAGCACAGATTGCAGTCGCGTGTGCACGAGTGGCCAGATGGGCACGCAGGGCTCGTAGCGGACTGGCAGTTGGCAGAAATGGAGCCACATGGATGCGCCTCGAGACGCAAAACGGCTTAGATGAAGGGCCGTAAGGGGGGCAATGTCCCCGTCCGTGATGGAGCAAGCCTAATGGAACGGCTTCCCCTTCTTTTCTGGAACCGCAGTCATTGCCATTTGTTCTCCTTCGTCTCGCCGAATGGTCGCATCACCAGACTGCCCTCTGCCAGCTGCATGTCGTCACTCGGCGACGCTGTACAGGCAAGTCAACAACGCCCACACACCGGCCCGAGGCTCTCGGCTCGACATCGCTGGGACCAACAGCACGCGGTACGATTTGGTGCTCTCGTCGAGCGATTGCCCGATTCTTCATCCCGCCCCGCGCTTGCTGCTGCTGCTGCTGCTGTCGCCGGCCAGCAGTGAGACAGTGACGAGGGCGTGCATGCAGGGCCGCTGACGGGACGCGCTGCTCGCTGCACCCCAGTGATCTTCGTCTCGTCCCGGCGGCGAATAAACATCCCCAGCGACTGCCTCCTCTCCTCCTTTTCGACTTCCTGTCCCCTGTCACCCTCCGCTTCCTACCTACTTCTTCTTCTCCTCCTTCACTTCTTCTGCCCGGCCACGGGCCTCTTTGACCATCTGGCTTCTTCAACAATTTCAACCGCCCACCACACTCGTATTCGTGCTCTGCGGCGAGTGAACAGGCTAGCTACCCTACCTAGCTGGAAGACGAAGCCTCTCTCCACTGGCTGCTCCCGTCCCTCGCTAGGGAGGGGCGTCACTCGGCCCGTCACCTGAATTTGCCCCATTGCGGGCGAGGGGTGTACAAGTAAACAAAGGCGGCACTGGGCCTTCCCGACTGGAATCTCCCTCGAGGTCCCCAATACTGTACCGGTGAACACTACCCAAGTTAGTTACCGCAACCGCGATCTGGCCAGCGCCTCGACGCCATGGCTCCCACCGCCACCGCAACAACAACATCCACCTCCGAACACGACGCCAGGCCCGCCTTTGCGCGATCGCTGCGCAGACCCGTCACCACCGCGTCCACGCCCGATCTCAGCGCCGTCTACGCCTCCCAATCCAGACTCGTGCCCCCCGGCCTGTCGCGCAAGGCCTCGCTCGCCGCCCTAACACCCAGCTCGCTCGCCAGCATACCCGATGTCAGTGAAAGCTACGCCCTCGACTCCGTCATGAGCGACTCTACTATGCGCAATATGGCCCCTGCGACGCCCGGTTGGTCCGCCGCCGAGGACATTGTCGTTGGCGACGCTGTCGACGTGCCCGGCGGCATGCATGGAACGATTCGCTTCGTTGGCAACGTCAATGGCAGGAAGGGCACATTTGCTGGCGTCGAGCTGCACCCAGACTTCGCAGCCAGGGGAAAGAACAGCGGCGATGTGGATGGGTATGCAAACAAGGCTCTTCTCGCGTCCCGTGGCCTCACGTACGGAGCTGACAAGGACCTCACGCTTCCACAGGATATCCTACTTCGCCACCATGGTTCCAGGCGCGGGCATCTTCTTGCCCATCTCCAAGGCTGCTCGACGAAGCTCGCCCATCAACTCGACCATGAACTCGTTCCCCATGACACCGACGTCGACGACCGCGGGCCTGAGAAACGGAATGGCTTTCACGCCTCCTACACCGGGATTGCCCGTGCCAAAGTTCAGCGCCTCGGTTGGTCCTGGCGCCAGAGCTGTCAGTCCTCAGGGCAAACGCCCGAGAACGTCGCTGCCTCGTCCCGACTCCCCCGTTCGTCGAACCCAAATGCCGCCTGCGCCTCGGCCCTCGATCGGAACCCCGGCCAAGGCGCCTTCGAGATACGGGAGTCCTACCAACAAGTTTGCGCAGAGCGTCCGTGGCACAGCTGGTGACCCGAGAAAGAAGACGTCCAGGCTTGACCGCAAGCCGAGCTTGGCGCCTCGCAGCGCTTCGGCCATGGGAACGGCCCCGGATTTCGATGACGAGGCCACTCCTGTCGCTTTGCAGCGGACCCAGACCAACGGGAGTGTCGCATCGGTCTCGTCGTTCAACATGAAGGTTCATCGACCGTCTTCCCGCGCAAACGCTGCAAACGATGAAGAGATTGAGCGTCTCCGCTCGCAGCTCGAGGAACGCGAGCGGCAGCTCAGGGACCAGGGATCAACGCTGATGGAGATGGAGAGTAGCTTAGTTGAGCTCCAGACTCTCATCGAGCATCCGGACGGGCTCAGCATGAGGAGAGACAGCTTAGACGACAAGGACTCGGCACAGCTTCGACAGATGCTGCGGGAAAAGAACGACAAGATCGCTATGCTCACTGCAGAGTTTGACGCCCACCGAGCAGACTTCCGAAGTACTATTGACACTCTCGAAATGGCCAGCACAGAAACGGAACGAGTGTACGAGAAGCGCATAGAAGAAATCATGGTCGAGATTAGAGAATTCGAGTCTAGAAACCTCGACGTGGACTCGGTGGCGAACCAGCTGAAGCAACTCGAGGAGCTGGTTCAGGAGCTCGAGGAAGGCCTGGAAGATGCTCGTCGTGGGGAGGCGGAAGCCCGAGGCGAGGCCGAATTTCTGCGAGGCGAGGTTGAGAGAACTCGCACGGAACTGCGCCGCGAGCGCAGCAAGGCTGCAACTGGACCGGGCCCGCATGGCGATAGCGCCGCAATCTCAAAGGAGCTGGAGCAAAAGGAAGATGAGATTAGGGGTCTCAAGGCCATCATCCACTCGCTGAGCCGAGACTCTATCCCTGGAGGAGACGACCGGCGACATCCGCGACGATCTGGCTCACTAGGTGGCTCGGGTGGTCACCATGCTGACCACAAGCACGATAACCTCGAAAGGAAGGTGGCGGATTTGCAGGCTGTGCTGAAGGAAAAGAGCACCAGGGAAGCGGAGCTGGAGCAGGAACTGGATATGCTTCGAGGGGGAGGCTTCGGCACGCAGGGTAACTTCAAGTCTGCTCACCGGTCTTCTGTCCGTGACTCCCGGGATACCGTCATTCCAATCCGGACCCACGAGAAGCGGCCCTCCGAGGCGACACACAAACGTGGAAACACGCTTGACACAACGCACGAGAGCGACACGTACTCGACAGCAACCGAGACCAGCACTCTATGGTGCGAGATTTGCGAGACGAGTGGCCACGACATCCTGACGTGCACCAACATGTTTGGTCCTCCCGGTGTCAAGAACGCCAGCGAGACGCATACCAGCAAGGATGCTGTTGGCGAGGATGAGAAGCCGCTAGATTCGGACGACGCACATCCGGCGCCCCTTTTCCCAGTCAAGTCCAAGACGCCAATCTCGGCGACGACGCCGACGATCAAGATTCTCCCCAACCCAATGGAGTCTGGCCCGGTGGCCGGCAAGGAGAGTGGCGTCATGGACCCGGACAAGTGGTGCGCGGTGTGTGAGCGGGACGGCCATGACAGCGTTGACTGCCCTTTTGAGGACGCCTTTTAGGGAAACTGTGATCCTCGTTAGACGTATCGTCTTTGCAGGCACGGAAGCCGATTAGGGGCGGTGCGAAGCAGAGAGCTCTGCTAGGTGTGCGACGGTGTGACTATACCGCCGTACGAGGCGTGGTTTCTAGTTTCTGGAGGCATGGCTTGGCTCGGGCATTGTTAGCGATACCATCACACCCGCCCTTTTCGTAATATGACATTGGCTCCGGGCTACCGGGCCATATTATGAATTCTTTGTAATATTCACTCGGTATAAACAAACGTTCTGCACTCTCCGCAGCCTTGTCCCTATTTCGATGCATATGCCAGGCTCATATGGTCGACAGAGGAAAGAAAAAGCTATGCAGAGTTCACTCGGGCAGATTGAATGAAGTCTTATATTCTGACTACACCGACGCCAAATGCTTGTTTTCCTGTGTTGAACGCTCGCTTGCAGACATCAAGAGAAAGCAAGCTGATGATGATGTCGACTTTGCGACAACTGCGAATCAATTCTTGTTGATAGATCGGATTAGATTAGGTGGCTGACGGAGGACTCTGTCGAGCTATTGAGTAGCAAACGCCAGGGAAGCCTGCTCAGGCAAACGAGGAATGAAAGAAAGGAGTTGTAAAGACCACAAGCAAGAGCGTACCGTAGCAAATATAGCAGGGAGATGGGACGAGGCAACGTCGCAGTCATGAGATAGGCACAATTAAAGAGATGCGCTCTGTTGGTGTAATTGGATTCTTCCGCCTCGAACCTCGGCCAAGTCTGAATGCAAGGAAGCTCATGAGACGCTGCAGGAGAGTGATGTCGCTATTGGGCGTGCTAGTTGGCTCTTTGATTATGCGAGTATCTAGTACAGCGTCTCAAGTTGAAACTCCGCCCCCTCTGCGCTCCGCCACCCTTAAGAGGGCAGTAGAGACATGCTGTGTGATCATGCTAAATAACAATGTTCGTGCCATCATCAGACCCCCGAGGCCGTCCGCGCTTCAAAGGTCCCCAATACTGTTCCTCAGTATATGTCCTTGGCCTGCCTGCCGAAGCTCAACCGCTGAGCTCCCTCTCGTGCCCTGGTTCGAGCACTCAGGAGCAAGATAAATTTCTGTGTCGTAGAAGGTGTGAAATGTGCACTTTACATGACGTCCATATATATTCGTGAGAAACAGAGCAATGCGCCCTCATGATCGGCCAAGCCTGCCACCTTTCGCTGCAAACGGTGGCGCACGCACCGGGGCCTCAGGTTGGTGCATCCCCGTCTTTGTTGGGTTTCCAGAACTGCATCATTCGGCCCAGTCGTTGCTTTGTCTTGCTTCCCTTGGACCTCGACCTCTTGTTCTCCGACTCATTGTCCAGCGTCACCTCCATCGAGAGCTTGCTTCGCTCCCCATGCGAGCTGCTAATGAGTCGGCTGAGGCTGACGAGGCTCGATCGCCTGCGCCCGAATGCGGCCGATGACACGGAGACGGGCCGTTGCTCGCGAAGGCTCGGCTGTGACAGGCGTGGGTTTGGGGTGAAGGCGCTGTCCCGCGTCATGGTCGAGTTACTCGACGTTAGCGACGGGATATCATAATCCACTGACATGCGGACCTCTGGTCCCGGCTCACCCATCAGGAGCGACTGGAAGCTGTTCTCGTCTGTTACCGACGACGGCGCTGTGGAGATGCGCTGAGCGTCGATCGACATGGGTGAGCGAGGAGACGGATGTGACGATGACGCATGGCTCGCCGCATAGGGGCTGATGGGCATGGCTGCTGTGTTGTTGAGATACGCCGGCACGACTTCCACGGGAGAGAGCTCCTTGGCCCCGGAGAGCCTTCTCGGCGACGATGCGGCCGAGTCGGGGCCACCGTGGAACACGTTGACGTTGCGAAAGATGATTGTCGGGTTTTCCTCCACGATGACTTCTTCTTGAAGCGACGTTCTGGAACCTTCCGCGCGCACGGAGTGAGCAGCACTCTTGTCACCTTCACTCGGTCCCGAGCTCGTCCTGCGCGTGGGGAGTGACATCTCGAATAGACTAGGCCCAGCGGCGGGAGAAGAATTCCCGGGCAGCAGCGTAGCGGGAGGCGTCGCCTCGCCGTCATCCGCGTCATCCGCGTCATCCTGCTCGAGCTCTTTGCCGTCGGCGTCTCCTTCATCCTCGTCTTCCTCATTCACGTCGGCCATGGTCGGATTGCTGCCGAAACGGTGGACGCTGGCTGGCCCTGCGTCGAACGGGGGTAGGTCAGGTGCAGACTCTGCTCGGCGATGATAGTGCATGCCTGGCCCGCTGAAGCCCTTCAGCCCTTGCGCGCTGTGAAGTCGCCTCTTGCCAGTGTTACCAGCAGCTCGCTGCGCTGCCTCCCATTCTGCATTGTGGGGAAGCGGCGTGTTGAAAGGCCCCAGTGCGGCATCCAGGTCAATCATAGGTTGCGGCGCATCTTCTTTCGACCGTTGCTTGGCGCTAGAACTGTCTTGGGTCACTGTAGCAGAGTTCATCAACGTAACCTTTGCTGCAGGCAGCTCAAGATCAGGAGTCTCTGCGTCATCGGCCGCCTCCTCTGCCTCCTCGCTGGGGCCGACCGAGGCCGGAGGAGTGGGTGGGCGCCCCTCGCTCATTTTGGATTGCTTCCTATTGCCCCGAGGCTTTCGAGGCAGGAGTGAGTCAGCCCATCCCTTGACCTTCTTCTTCTTGCTTGTCTTCTTGCTCGTCTTTTTGGCGCATGATGGCGCATCTCTACCATTCTCTGTCGAGTCCGACTCATGACCGGATGATGAGCCCCCAGAAATAGCCCTCGAGACAGACTCTGACGAGCTGGAACTTGACGATCGTCGCTTCGTAGGGGGCGCAGAGTTGATGAACGGCGGTTCCAGGCCGAAGAATGACCAACGCTTCGGCGTCTTTGTTGTCGGCGCAATGGGGCTGGCAGGGCCCGAAGCTTGCGCTTCGGCAGTGTTCAGCAAAGTCGGGATAGAGTTGCGACGTTTCGGAGACATGGTCGCTGCGCTGCCGGCGTTGAGAATCACCGTGTGTTCCAAGACGGCACCTGCCGTGCTCGGCCTCGAGTCAATCAGATCCCGTGTGGGACTTCTGGACAAGAGGGCGGGGCTGTCCCGCCCGCCGGGGGAAGCAGCTGAAACAATGGAGGATATGCTGCCAGAAACAGAGTGCCCGGGCCGTGCCGTGGCGGTGCTGGATGTATCGCTTGAAACCAATGACAATGGTCGCGGGATGAACTCTAGCTTGTCCGAAAAGCCAACCCGAGCTCTGACAGGCCTGGCCTGCCTCGGGCTGCTGCCCTCCATACTGAGTGGCGGGGTGACAGGTGTGGCAAGCATGGCCATGTCTTGAGACATATCGCCGCGACGTGCGCTTCCCTCGGGGGCGTAAGCGAGCCCCAGCAAGTTGGGCGACTGGTCATCAATCGGAATAGGGATCCCTTCTCGGGGGTCAAAGGCAGTGGGACTGTTGGGAGCGCTGTTGCCCTTTGGCATGGTGAAGTCGGGAAGCGGATGCATGATGGGTAGCTCGCTGGTGGATATGGCACCAGAAACGCCCCGGCGGTGGCCGCGCCTAGGAGGCGGAGCGAGTCCCGGGGACGCGAAGCCGCTGTCCGACTTGGTTGGGCTGGTGCTCATGATAGCAATTGAGTTGCCGTCGCGAATGCTGCCGCCAACAAATTCGCTTCCGCCTCTTCGATGCCCATGTCGAGAGGGAGACGATATTGGCCGCGCCGAATTGGGAGTTATCGGAGGGCCCAGAAGCGTCATCGAGTCGGGATCTTGCGGGAGGGAAGCGGCTGGGTTGAAGGTGAAGACCGGCAGCGCCATGCTCCTGCGTGGTTTATCACCGGCCTCGGGCGAGGTTTCGGGCGTCGGGCCATGTAGTTCAATCGCGGACATAGGCCGACGTCCACTAGTACGAGACTTCGACGTCGGCGCCGACGATGGGGAAGGCAGACGGGCGGGAAAGACGAAAGGTGGATTCGGGGGAGTGACGTCGGGCTGTATCGACGGGTTTCGGGCCAAAGCATCATTGGACAGCCCCATTTGATCGAAAGAAGCGAGACGTGGAGAGTCCTCCACGGTGTGGACGGGTGTTGCATCCATCGCCCACCCTTGAGCCTGTGCAGTTGCCATCTTTCCTCCAGCCGCGCCGCGGCAACTAGAAGCGATGGACAACTAAAAGACTTGGCGGATCATAAGGGGAAGCGAAACGAAGGAAGGTGTGGATAGCGGCGTCGCTCGTCTTGCGTCTCTCGTTGACGTTGGAAGACTTGGATGGGTATCGCTGGACGCGGTTATCCGATTTTTTTGGGGGGGTTGTTCCCGACTGTATTCGAGTCTGTAAGAAGTCAGTGCCTGATGTCAAGGAGCCCAAGGCCAAGCCACGAAAAAGATGGTCCATCACAAATGATGTTATTTGGTCGAGCGGCAGGGCCACGACGCACGCCTGGGCGCGGTCGAGGACGGAGCAACAGACCTGACTGGAAATGCAAATGCAGCGCTGAACCAGAGGGTTGGCCAGAGGCAAAACTGATGCGACGACAAAGGAGCGGACGGTCAACACCAGCGCCAACTCTCGACGAGATGTGCAGCTGGAATCGCACCAGGCGGTGGATTCAGATAGCGCGCGAGGCGGCGGAAAGGGCTGGGTTGGACGGGGGAGAGGATGGGAGAATGAGGATTGATGAGGAGGATTAAAGACCCATGAGTACGGGGGAGAGAGGGAGCGAGACGGGCCAGTCAGCGGCCGGCGTGAGCGCGAGAGTGGGCGTGCGGGAACAGGGAGGGAGGGGCCCAGCTGCAAGCACCAAGCCCCGGATGCGGACGGACGGGCCACGTCCGTCGAAGCAGAAGCAGAAAGCGAATCCACGCTGACGTTTACGACACTGAACCGGCTCTACGAGTACGGTACTCGTATTCAGTCGAGGCCGGGGTTCGGCCCGTTACAGGGCTCGGCGCGGCTCTGATGATTTGGTGAAGGGGACAAAGGTCGACCACAAACTCAAGCAAGGTACGAGTAGGGCAGCACAGCACAGCACAGCACAGTGGAACGCACGGCAGCACATCCGTACGGGCATGCCGACCTGCAGCGAAGGGACAAATTGGAAGTCTCTGGAGCACAGCCAGCGAGCCAAGCCGGCGCTCGCTTGCCAGGACGCAAGGCAAGGTACGGTAAGGTAGTGGAGGTTTCCACGGAGATGCTTTTCTCGCCTCCAGCGCCCCGTCCGCCGGAGCAAGCACACGTCCCGCAACAACAAAGACGGCCAGACGGTCCGCCAATTTACGAGGCCACCCGGCCTTCGCGGCTTCCAGGCGCCCCAGATGTGCCCCCAGCGTTGGCGGCTTGGCTGACAACCCGCTGCACGAGTGCGCCGTGGAGGGCATCGGCGAACACTCGTAGGCTGCACGGCACCCACATGCGGCGTGAAGCGGGCCTGCTAGCGGCTTATGCCCTGGGCTGACCCTGGCAGCAGCGCCAGGCAGTGCAGCCCGCCGGCAGCCTGTGATTTGCCCGCTCGTTGCTTTTGCCGGGCTCCCCTTGTCGGTTGCACCGGCCGCAGTCCTGCGACGCTGCAGGCGTGATTAGGCCCAACGCACGCCCACCACCATCGCGGGCAAGGGCCGGGGTGGGTGGGCACTGAACACGATGATGAGCACCTTGGGACCGTCTTGATCATGCAGAGTTGTTGAGCGCCTGCTGGCCCGGCAACAGCGCAGTGCAGCGTCGCCGCGTGACGGCCGTGTCGACATCTTCTGCTCCCGTTTGGTCAAGCGATTCTGCAACCCGGCAACGCCGCACTGGACCACCCTGCAAGCCCTGCACGACCTACGAGCTCCGTACGTGTACACGAATTGAGAGGGTTGAATGTTATTCGGGGCTTCTCGGTGCGGTGCGTTGTCGGGCAGCCTTCCGGTTGATCCCCGCTGTGCTGTGCGCCAAATCGAATTGGAGGCCACGTTCTCCAGCTGACGGCGGTTCCGGATTAGATTCATCAATCACCGGCTGCATTTCTGCCTCGGGTACGGTACGCGATCTGGTTCAATGGCACGAGCTTGGCCCTCAATATGTTTCCCCATACGCATCGAGTGAAAAAGCCATGGCGGCGACGTGCCTTTGCACGAGTGTTGCGAGGCCACCAGAGACATGGCTGGCCGCCCCCAAGCCAACAGTTTGTGCGAGCCACCATGTGCCAGCGAGTCGGTGCTGTGGCTGCAGGCCTCTTCGACTTCGCGACTTTCTTTTTGCTGCCATCCCTTGCCTGAGCCTTGGTACGACCTCGTCCCCTCGTGTGAGCGACCGAGCGTGCGTCTGGGGGCGAGTCAGGCCGTCATGCTGACGGCCGTTTCTCGTGCTGAAGGCTTGTAGGTTTATCACGCACCTGCAAATCTTGGAGTCAAATAAGCTTTGTTGGTAGCATGAGCGCGAACTCCATAATTCGCGCCATCGTCGAGCCGCTGCCTGCCAAGACGAACGGCGAGTGCAAAGATAGCTGATCCCTCGGGCAGATCAGCACGGCTGACAGGCATCATGCCGGCAGCGTCTTCACCTCTTCAATGCCGTCGATGCTTGCTTGTTCACAGAGTTCGTGTACTTGAGGCCTTGGCGGACAGTAGTAGCCAACGATGGCTCGTAGCCACGAGCTGGGGGACCGTAAGCAGGGGTAAATGCTACCTGCGTGCGATGGATGATACCTTCTATTTACATACATCCCGCACATCTCCATCCGGCAACTCCTTCGCCATGGGGGGCTTCATTACCTCGTTGCCTTCCCCATGGGAGCGACATGCGCCCAGGGCTGGGTTGGACCAGGCAAATCAGACCTTGCTGTGACCCCGGCCGGGGAAGTTGCTGACGACGGATGGCTGCATCTACCTCAGTCAATCAAGGAGCCAGCCCTGGGACCTGGGGGAGAATGGGCCGTCGTGGGTGGCGCACGACGCCGCGTGAATCCGCTTCGGGAAGTCCATGTGCGGCGTCTGGCCCACAACGGCAACCCGGCCAGCTCACCGCTGAAATACGTAAGGTACTCGTACGAGTAATACACCACCGCCGGTGCCTTTCGGACGTTTCAAGACCTTGTCACTCTCCCAGACTTCAAGGTCTGGACGAAGAGTGTGCTTGCATCCCGCGAAGGCTGGCCCTCCCCCGTGTTTCACGCCATCGACCGTAGATCGGGTCTTCGGGATCACACAGACTAATCTACTCCTCCCGGGCTGGCCGTTGCCAATCTCACGCCAAGCGAAGGATCCTGGAAATTGGATAAGCGGGCTGGGGCTGCGCGACCCCCAGACCAGCAACGCTGTGCGATTTGCGACCTCGTGATGAAGACGAGCTAGCAACGAAACATCCTCCACCCGCCAAGCGCCTTCAGGGATCACCAGCATCGACGGTCCCGAGCCCATCTCCACTCTAGACGGCGCAATCTCTCCTATTTGCGAATGGCAATGGGCCACAATGTGCAGATAGCAACGTCATCATCTGGGGCCGTCGCGCGAAGCCCACCGCATCTAAGCCTCTTGCAATCAAAGCGCCTGTTGCTAGCCCTTTGTTGCAGCCTTTGTGGGCGCCGTTCCTGGGCTCGCGAGTCGCCCGTTGCGAGGGGCCGCGTGTTCCTCGCGATGAGCCTCGTCGTCCTAGGCTCGCTGTCGGCGCAAACTGCCAGATTATTCGCACATAAGCCCATCTCCCTGCATCGACCCGTGGATTGGGGGCTACAAAAGACAGGTCATTTAATCTGCGAACTGGGGGAATCGGAGCTTGGGGCTGGCCAATCATCATCGTCGCGCGATATTGACGTGCCTTGCTGCGTGCTCGTGAACGCAAAGAAGTCCTTTCTTGGCTGATGACTGGAATTGGTCATTAACGACATGCCGAGGCTTTGTTCCCTGCATCCGCCATGCAGCCATTCCACGACGATCTTTCACAGCATCCCATCACCGGGACCCTCGCGGACATATCGCTGCTTCCGTACGGAGCCCGAGCCATGCCACTCGCTCCGCCTTGTTGGCATTGCCGCGTGTTTGCAATACGAGCAAGTACGTGTTCTTAAGGCTAACTTCTCTCCTGCTCTCAAACAGCCTTCAGGATTTCGCGAAAGCGGTATCTTGTTTCATGTACGGGCATGTACGGAGTCTCGTACGGACTGCTCGAGGCGCAGATGACAAGTTCGTATAGGGCGGAGCATGTGTACGTAGCCAACAGGGTCATCAAAGGCTGCCGTAGATGACAATGTCCCCCACGGTTAGCGACGTGCTTCTGCACGAATGTCTCTCGGTTTCGTATTGCTCGAACATGTCTACGAGGCGCACCAGTCGCCGAGCAATCCTTGGGAGACACGGACAACCCAGAACCTTCCGAACAAGCGTGGCCAGACGCGACATAATCAGATCCGAGGCCCATGACCCCCCCGAACAAAGAGCCCCCCTTTTTCTCTTTGGGTGTGGGGATGGATCTGGACCCCTACAGGTGGGTCAGATCAATCTGCGCCACAGTCCACCAGCCACACACCACACACCGCTTTGACTTTCTGGTCCTCGCCGGCTCATGTTCGGTGGCAGAAATTTTTGGGTTGGAGTTTTGCGACAGCCACCGCCAACAGCATTCCACGGTGAAGGTGCACAACCACGCCCAAGTTCCAGTCAGCAATACGGCATCAGGATGTCCGAGGACGACGCGCCGACCCTTGTGTCGACAGACAAGCCGGCTAAGCCTCTTGGCATGCGCAAGAATGGTACGGCTACTATGCCATTGTCTGCTATGTGGTCCCCGAACTGACCCCCGTTGCAGGCAAGCAATGGCACTTGCCCAAGAAGGCTTTCCGACCCACGGCAGGCCTGACGTCTTATGAGAAGCGTACCAAGGAGCGCGTGGCGATGGAGCAAATGAAGGCCAAGGAGAAGGAGATGAAGGATGAAAAGGAGGAGCTGCGCCAAGTATGTGTTCCCGCTCACGACTGACCCAACGCGGCTCGGCGACTAACGTGTGTGCAGCAACGGATCCAGGTTCTCCGCGAGAAGCGAACAAAGAAGGAGGAAAAGGAGAGATACGAGAAAATGGCCGAGAAAATGCATCGGAAGCGAGTCGAGCGGCTGAAGCGCAAGGAGAAGCGGAACAAGCTCTTGAACTCCTGAGCAACGGGGCAGCGATGGACAGACGACCGTTGATCTCGGAAATTACTGTGGCATGGAGCGTTTCTGAGTCCTTGGCCTCTGTGATGGGTTGGCTCTGACAAAGTGCTGCGCACCCGACACGCGCCAGGGAAACGAGAGTCAGCTGCCAGTGGACGTGCTTCAAGGTCGTTGAAAGACGGAGCGAGCTGTGCAAGCAATATCAGTCAACGAGCGGTCGAGATTCCTTCAAGACATGGGGTTTGAAGGCCGGGTCAAGCCCGTCAAACCCATGCATGTACTAACCTGACTTACTGAGTTGTCGGAGTGGGAGGGAGGTCGAGGAGTTGCGGAGTTGGGCGCCCTTCTGCGGTTGTCAGCGACCGACCAATGGACAATGGTTGGAGTCCCCACCAAAATCGCGGGACATTTAAGAAGCCACGCGAAATTAAACAAGTCAATCAATCTACTTTTAGCAGCTGTCCTCAATAATGCTGAGGATGCCTCAAGACATGCGGCCCTGACTCCATAAGGTAGCATGTGATGCTTCGCCGGCATTGAGGCCCTGCCCCACCTGTCACTGTCGCCTGTGGCGTCGAGTCGGCTGCGGCTCCACGGGCTTGGACAAAGGCTTGACCTCACTCCTTGACGGCCCGCTTGCGTCACAAGCAAGCCCGCACGCACTCCAGCCAGCAATCATGTCGAACCTTGGTAATTTGCTGGAGCTACCACAGCCTAGCTCACCACCTCGCTCGGGTGGGCGGCCTCATGTCAACCGTTCACTCACGGAATTCACGTCGTCGGTCAAGGGCCACCGCCAACACCACCATCGCACCCATCGGCACCACCACCACCGTCGCAAGGACCGCCAGCACGATGACAAAGTCCTATCGACTGCCCAGACACTACCGCTAATGCCACGGTCGCGCGACATGGCTCGATCAGAAGCCACCACGCCTTTCCGGAGCCCGGATCAGAGCCAACGGCCCAGCCTGCATTTGTCCCGAGATGACGAGGCAAAGCTGGACAGCAAGGAGAGTAGGGAAGAGAGGCGGCGGCTGGAGCAGGAAAAGGCGACCATCAGGGCAGAGTACGCTCCATCTTCTTTCCCAACAACAAAACTTGCCCGAAAGGGAGACAGACAATGTCTTGCTAACGCACCTGGATCCAGTGGCTTGAAACAGTCGCTCGTTGAACTCAACAACTTCTCGACCGATATGACGAAAAGGCTCGACGACGAGTACTACTCGGTGCTGGAGAAAGTGAGCACGCTACAAAACACAGTCTTGGCCATGAAGGACCTGGCAGATTCGTCACGCCAGCTCTGCGAAACATTTGACAAGGACTCGCGGGATCTCGAGAGCGACGTCACCAGCCAGCTGACGGCTGCCGGAAACCTTGATGATCAACGAACGAGGATCTCGGGTTTACAGAGCCGCATACACGAAGGGCGAGCCAAGATCCAGTCGCTGACCAGTCGGGTTGACGTGGTCAGGGAACGCGTAGAAAGCTGGGAGCGGGCGGACAGGGCGTGGCAAGAACGAACCCGCAAGAGGCTCAAGATTATCTGGTCGGCCACTTCCGTGTTGACAATCCTGATCCTCGCGGTCGCAGTGGGCGTCAAATACACATCTACGGGTCTCGATGGAGACTCTTCCGAGGCCACGATGCTCGGGTGGCTCAACAAGTCTAACCACTCTCACGTCGGCGAGACTGGCAGGGCAAGGCTTTGGAAAACGCCATTGACGGCTGGCGAGCAATTTCGCGCGTTTGATGAGTTGTGACAAGAGGGGCTTGGCACCCCGGAGCTTTGCGTCGAAACCTATACCCCTTTGCAGCGTCTTCCTTGATGGCACGCCAAGATAGTTGATTGCATCAACCTTCCTCCCTTTGTTGTCAGGTGGATACTCATGACTGATTGTGAAGTTCAGCGTGAAGGAGTCTACGTCTTGAGCTGCCAAGTCTTCGGGCATCGCCGAGTAAGGCATACACACGGCAGTCTGTAGACTGCGCCGCAGATATTCCGTTGCTCCGTATTGTCACAGCCACACTCGTGTGGAAACGCGTCACGATTGCGCTGCAGTGCCTCCCTTTCGGGACAGATGCTGCTTTTGCTGAGGCTTTGAGCCGGCGGGTAACGGTGATGGGCGTCAAGTTTCCTCCTGTCCATGATGCGTCAACAAGTGGTGGACGGCTGTCTTGTTATTGCAGCCGTCGAGTCAGCGCCCCAGGCTCGAAAAGACGTGAGATGACTTCATCTTCGACCTGTCAATGTCGCCGCGACGGAAACTTGTGACCAATCGCTAAATGAGCACGGACTCTGTTGATGTAAAGCCGTACCTGTACTCGTGGATTTGGCGTTCCGCTCTCGGGTGCGAGCAAGGATGAGGCTGGGCGTGCACGGGCAACCGGCGCCCTAATAAGCTTGTCGAAACCTTGGCAACGACTTGCCCCGTCGTCTCCAAGGCCGCAGTCTGCACGGCCTGCATTGCGCGGAGAGAGTGCGGGTGCTTGCAGGTAATCTCCGGTGCTACATTGCAGTGCCTTGCCATGAGGGAGCGCGTTGGCCCAAGTGCCGGCACTGCCCGTACAAAGCGAAGATTACGTGCAGCTCATCTGCTTGCTGCATGCCATGTCAAGCTCCGATTGGCTTTGACTGCCGCGCAATGCCCGGAACGTATCGGATTCGCGCAGCGTCGTGGACGAGTTCCAGGCCCCTTCGAGACAGGGCTGGCGCTTGTACGACACGCCCAAAAAGCCTTTTCCGGCGGCAAGCGTGGCAGCGTGGCTTGGACGTTTGGGGCTCACGTCATGACCCGCTACAGTGGCTCCTCGCGCCAGCGCCTTACCTTGCCTGTTCAGCCAGTACTGGTGAGCAGCAACGGACCCGGAGAAGCGAGGTGGGCTCAACGGACAGTGCCGTTGAGGGGCGCAGGGCAGTCGTGGATGGGATGGATGCGACGAGACGAGGACTCGGCGGCCGAATGTCGCAAGCGACCAAAGCACGTACAGGTATAATAGAAGAAGCGCTCGCCCGCCCCGAAACGCTTTTGCTCTGCCCTGCTCCGCTCCCACAGAGACTGAGACGCATATTTGTTTTTCGCAGGCACAGCCGGGTCGAATCGTCAGCTGCGTCGGTCTGTCCGCGTCCGCCCGTCCATTCTGTATGCGCGCGAGCGAGGCGGAGCTTCCCCTCGCTGACGACACCTCGCCAACAATTTGCGACGGTTTGCCCCGCCAAAAGCGCCGAGCTTGCCCAAGGCGGTGCTGCGTCGTAGACCTGCACCTGACGACCAGACATCCCCCGTCTTCAAGCCCCGTGTCCAGCAGCACGCGGTCCCATTGATATAAACCTGCGCCCGACGAGCAGGAAGCAGTCGTGTGTGCGTCGTCAAGGTCCGGCGTCGCTCATCGCAGTATCATCCTCCGGGACCAGCGCACATCACCAGCCATGGCCGCCGCGGAAGAGAAGGCGGCGAGCAGCCCCGCCATCTCGACGATGAAGCTGCCCATCCGCGCAAACAGCAGCGGCTCTGCGCCGCCGCCCGGCGTTACGCTGACGGGCAAGCAAGAACACTGTACGCTACTTGGGAAGACTGCGCGCCGAGAGGGAAGATGACGGCGGTCACGGTGGCAAGGCTAACCTCTCTGACCAACAGATCTGAAGCGCGAGCTCATGTCTCAGCAAGTCAAGTGGGAGATCAACGAGCTCAACTCCCCGACAGCGCTGCAGCGGTTCGGCGCGCCCTTCAGATCCGAGCACGGCGAGGTCTCCCCGCAAGAGTCTGAGCTGCCCATCCTGAGATACATCTTCGTCAAACATGTTCGCGACTTTCCCTTCCTCGACAAGGCCAGGGAGAAGGAGTTCTGGCAGGACAAGCTGCAAGTCGTACGTTCTCCCAATGGCCCCGCATATGCAAGTCTCAGGACCCTTCTGACATGGGGCCTCGCAGTTCCTCGAGTCGTTTGCCGGAAAGCAAATATCGTCCTCCGAAGACCGACTCGAGGAGACCAAGCGCCGCAAGCTCGCCATCAAGGCTCAGAAGCTGGTCGAGCTGATGATGGTGTTCGGCATCGGGACGTCGTCTGGGTTTGAGGAGCGCATTCGCTTCTCCGAGATGGAAATCGTTGACAGCAACGCCATCGATACGGGCGTCATGCATACAATGCCCGAAGGCAATTACATCAACGGCTGGGACGTCAACGTTGCCGGAGTTCGCGTCACCTCTGTCAAGAGGAACATCAGGCACCACAAGCACGCCGAGTTCCTGCTCCGGATCAAGAGAAAGGGCGAATTAGAGCACTTTGTCGGCCGCAGATATGGAGACTTTGCCAGACTGTACAGGCATCTGCGAACGGAATTGCCCGGCAGAAATCTACCCCAGCTGCCCAAGAAGAACAAGTCGAGCTCAACGGCTTCCGGCATGTTTTCGTCTTGGGGTAATGGCGACGACTCCGATGCGTCTTCAGTTTCTTCAGTGTCCACGCGCTTCGCCGGTGTCCCGCAGGAACCCGAAGCTGCGCCATCGTTGCTGTCCCCAACAGCTGGTAAGAAGATTGACTTTGCTGCCAAACTCCCAAGTGAGCTAACGTAAATGTCAGGCCAAATAAGCCACCGGCGGCCAGACTCCGTCTCGTCGGCTAGATCGTTACGCTCCAGAGCATCCCCGCGCCCCTCGGTCGAGGGTCGCAATAGTCCCCTCGTGCCTGGAACTCCAAAGAACGATGTACGAGCCTCCGCGCATCTCCCTGTACTCGAGACTAATATCCTACGCAGACTGTTGTGCTATGGCGTGAGAGCCAGCGAATTTCCCTACGCGCTTGGATCCGGTCCTTGCTTCATCACCCGCAAGCTGCTAGCACCAAGGCGATGCAGGACTTCTTGGGTGGCAACCCAGTCACCCCTTCGGACGAGGACGTGGACGACATTTTGAGGCGAAAGGCGGTGGACGAGAAGCGCATAGAGGAGCAGAAGAGGTTCTACGAGATTGCCAGACAGCGCGCCGCTGAGCTTGACGAGTACATGGAACAGTGAGTACCCCTGCGCCCGTTCAACTGCGCCTCCAATTGACACAGACCCAGGTTCCGGCGAGACATTGTAGAGCGCAATGGCCTCACCATGCTCTTCAAGGAAATCAAGGAAAAGCCGACAATAGAAGACCTCAGCATTCAGTATCGCAAGTTTGCCGAGTGGCTCCGCATCGAAATCGCCGCCGTCACCTATCACCTCTTTCTCGCCGAGGACAACTCACCCGAGATGTTTGCCCAGGCGAGGCGAATCCATTCGCTCATCCCTTACTCTGTCATCAAGAACGTCATTCGGATCGCCAACCCCGCAGCCGTCATGTCGAGTATTCTAGACGTTTTCCTGGCCCAGCCATTCGGAACGCGGTCGTTGATGCAACGGATCTTCTCGCTCACACTACACGACGGCATCAAGAGCTTTCAACGTTCAATCGACTCCCTGACGAGCAAGATTGGGGATCCCGTTTTCACAGAGAAGCTGCAGAAACACACAAACGCCGACGAGGAACTAAAGACGGCTATTCGCGAGGAGGCTGAAGGCGAGGGCATCGACCTCATCGTGGCAATCTTGCGATCCGACCTGCTCGAGCCGGAGCTGTCGGGAGAACAGATCCAGCGGCTGTTCAATGCGTACGTCGCGTTCAACAACGCGGTCGAAAACATTGACGAGGAGCTCAAGCAGGGAGCTCAGCTTTTTTCGTACCTGAAGCAGCTTCTGAAGCTTTGCACCAGGCAGCGCGACAAGGCCATGATGCTGGGTCTCATCGAGGAGCCCGTCACGCTACAGCTCTTCCGGGACCTGTTTACGATTTTCTATGAGCCGCTGGTGCGGGTATACAAGTCGGCAAACGTGTACAACAGCGTCACCGACTTTGCCGTGTTTATCGATGACATGATCCAGGTATGTCGTGGCAGCCCAACGTACCGTGTGGATAAGCAGCGGGTGACTAACATTGAGCCACAGGTCGTCGACAAGTGTAGAGAGCAGGATGCTTCGGCAGATCCTAACCAGACGGTTCAGGCCTTCATCGACCTGTGCCAGCGACACGAGCACAACTTCTACAGGTTTGTGCACGAGGTACACACTCACGACAACGGACTCTTCACTCAACTCATGGGGTGGATTGAAGGGATCCTAGAGTTTCTCCGCAAGGGACCGGCCAACGGGACGCTCAACGTCAATGCGTTGTTTGAGGGAGGCGTCGCCGCCGGCACTCTGAAGAAGGACGTGGCGATTGAGGAGATCAATTCTCTGATTGCATGGCAAGAGGCACGCAAGAAGTGGCACAATGACAAGACGCGGCAGAAGATGGCGGCCGAGGGACAGCCAGAAGGCAGCATGGGGGCGATTGGAGCAGGCTTCAGCTCTTCAGATTTCGGTCTGGACGGCCAGGACCTCCAGGAGATGGAGTTTGATGTCGGCTCGGAATCAGAGGAAGAGGCAGAGGAGGAGGATGAGCTGGACCCGATTGAGGCCGAACGGCGGAGACGATCCAAGCAGCAGGACCGGCTCCGACGGTCAGCGGGAGAGCCGTTGAAGCCAACCGTGTCCGAGGTGCACCACTTGAAGGACAACTTTTTGGTGATGCTGCGAGAAGTTTTGGCAGACTAGAAGGAGGGGGCTTCGCGATGTCCTTTTGGAAGCATTGCTCAAGTTGCATAGGTACATAAGGTAGTTGGCAAATCCGCAGAGTTGGCACATCCAAGAGTGGCATGTCTAGATCAAGGGGCTCTGCTTGGTTGATGGCATTGGAGAAGACTAATCAGAGTCGCGTAATTGGAGAGACTCGGTGCTAGCTTGCAATGACTCGACATGTCCTCGTGCCTCGCTTTCGCCGCTGGTCGAGCGAGGACGTCGGTGTCAGAGCCTCGGGCAGTGTTGGTCTATGACGCCTGCTAAGGTATATTCAGCAACGGCAGTGGAGGCCCCCGGGTTGGCGTAGTGGGGCGCCCTGGAGAGCCGGAAGTCCGTCTGGGGCTGACCAGCCTACCATGTGATGCGCTGTCAACGGCCGACCGAGGGCGCTGCCAACGGCGACGCAGGATGAAAATGACAGCATCAAGGGAGAACAGAACGGGGAGCGGATGACTTGGTGGGTAACGGGGAGAGATGACGAGTAGTAATCGCCCGATGCTCTTTTGAATCGCCCGCAGAGTCTCATTCACCCTGTTTCGGGGGCTGCAGCACGCAGTCTATTAGGCTATTGCATGGGCGAGGTCTGCTAATGGCTGGGCGCTGATTGGCCGGATGAACCGAGGAGCCGAGCACCTCTGTCCCGACGGAGGAGCCTCTGCCAAAGAAACGTCCCTCCCCGACCACCACCCGCATCATCACCATCCATCGCGAATGCAGCTCGGCCAGCGCGACTCTTGCTGACGATGGCTTCTTCGATGGCTTTGAGGAATCTGGCCTCTGGCTCTGCTGTGCGTCCTTGCGCCCTGCTTGCGCGTGTACCCGTTCCCGTTCCGGCTGCGTGCCGTACTGACCCAGTCCTTGCTTTGCAGTTTTCGCGGCTGGCGAGAAACCAGGCCAGGGCCTTCTCGACGACGCGACCGGCTGGTGAGTGCTCTCCGACAAGGCGCAGACAAGGATTCACACTGACTGTGAGGTGGCTGCAGCTCGGGTCATCGCCAACGGCCCGCTGAGGGCAAAGGAGGCATCGCCCTTCGTGAGCACCAAGTACCCCGTCATTGTACGTTTGGCCACCGCCTCGATAGCCCGCGTCACCGGACCGAAACGAACTGACTGTCTCCTTAGGACCACGAGTACGATGCCCTAGTCATCGGCGCTGGCGGTGCCGGCCTGCGAGCCGCCTTTGGTCTCGCCGAGGCTGGCTTCAACACGGCCTGCATCTCCAAGCTCTTCCCGACCCGAAGCCACACCGTTGCCGCCCAGGGTGGCATCAACGCTGCGCTGGGAAACATGCACGAGGACGACTGGCGATGGCACATGTACGACACCGTCAAGGGCTCCGACTGGCTGGGTGACCAAGACGCCATTCACTACATGACCCGCGAGGCCCCGGCATCCATTGTCGAGCTTGAGCACTACGGTTGCCCCTTCTCCCGAACCGAGGACGGCAAGATGTGAGTATCCAACGCCGATGGCCTCGGCTCGACCCGCAGCTGACACGACACCTCAAACAGCTACCAGCGAGCCTTTGGTGGTCAGTCGCAACAGTACGGCAAGGGCGGCCAGGCCTACCGATGCTGCGCCGCTGCCGACCGAACCGGCCACGCCCTCCTGCACACTCTCTACGGCCAGTCTCTGCGACACAACACCAACTACTTCATCGAGTACTTTGCCTTGGACCTGATCATGCAGGACGGCGAGTGCCGCGGTGTCCTGGCGTACAACCAGGAGGACGGCACTCTGCACCGCTTCCTTGCCAACCACACCGTTCTGGCTACTGGTGGCTACGGCCGTGCCTACTTCAGCTGCACGTCCGCGCATACCTGCACGGGCGACGGCATGGCCATGGTTGCCCGTGCTGGCCTTCCCAACCAGGATCTCGAGTTTGTTCAGTTCCACCCCACAGGTATCTACGGTGCCGGCTGCCTGATCACCGAGGGTGCCCGTGGTGAGGGTGGCTACCTGTTGAACTCTGAGGGTGAGCGCTTCATGGAGCGCTACGCCCCTACGGCCAAGGATCTCGCCTCTCGAGACGTCGTTTCCCGATCGATGACGATGGAGATTCGCGAGGGTCGCGGTGTCGGAGCCGACAAGGACCACATCTTCCTTCAGCTGAGCCACCTGCCCGCTGACGTCCTCGCTGAGCGCCTGCCCGGTATCTCCGAGACTGCTGGTATTTTCGCTGGTGTCGACGTCACAAAGCAGCCCATTCCCGTACTGCCGACCGTCCACTATAACATGGGTGGTATCCCCACTCGCTACACTGGTGAGGTCATCACCGTTGACGAGCAGGGCCAAGACAAGATTGTTCCGGGCCTGTACGCTTGCGGTGAGGCTGCTTGCGTGTCTGTCCATGGCGCCAACCGCCTGGGTGCCAACTCTCTGCTGGATCTCGTCGTCTTCGGCCGTGCCGTCTCGCACACTATCCGTGACAACTTCACCCCCGGAACCCCGCTGAAGCCCGTTCCCGCCGACGCCGGTGCTGAGCACATTGAGGTCTTGGACAAGGTCCGAACCGCCGATGGGCCGAAGAGCACTGCCGAGATTCGTCTTGCCATGCAAAAGGCTATGCAGACGGATGTGAGCGTCTTCCGAACCCAGGAGAGCTTGGACGAGGGTGTCCGCAAGATGGTGGACATTGACAACATGTACCACGAGGTTGGCATGAAGGACCGCAGCATGATCTGGAACTCTGACCTGGTCGAGACCCTTGAGCTGCGAAACCTGCTGACTTGCGCGTAAGTTCTTGACTCCTCTGCATCTGCGCCGTAACGTGGTGGCTTGACTGACTTGCATTATAGCGTCCAAACTGCTACTGCCGCTGCTGCTCGAAAGGAGTCTCGTGGTGCTCACGCCCGCGAGGATTTCCCTGACCGTGACGACCAGAGTTGGATGAAGCACACGCTCAGCTTCCAGAAGTCGCCGCACGCCAAGGTGGATCTGTCGTACCGCCGCGTCATCGGCACTACCCTGGACGAAGCTGAGTGCAAGCCAGTCCCTCCCTTCAAGCGTGTATATTAAATGGGTACTTGGTGGGTGGCAATGGACATGTGTGTGAATTATGGACGGGAAACAGCAAAACTAAACAGGGCGCGTCTCCTTTGTTGTAAGACATGCGATATCCGGGAACGGTAGACGCGGGGGTGGAAAGTCGGATGAGCGGCCGAAGCTGGAGGCATCCTCGCAGTTGGGCTGAGGCAGTGCCGGTGTATTTATCCTTGTGGAGGGAGCTATGTAGGAAAGTGAAACATGTCAAACAGTTGGCTCTCTTGACTAGTGACGCGAGAGCATTCTCTCTGCCAGAAGAGCCAGCGGTTCATCTAAAGCTACTACGTGTGTGACTTCGGCGATGTCGGCTACATGGTGTTGACCGGTAAAGCAGCGTCAAGCGTAAGCTTGCTCATCAGGGATTGTTGCCATCGGCCCGAATGCGCGGATCTGCTAGCGGGCGTCGCCATGCCGAACTGCCGTCGCTGAGGCATACAGTGAATATAAAGCGAGCAAGATGTAGCTTCTCTCGCCAAGAGAGGGGAGTATAGTCGAGTGCTGTTGGCAGAGTGCAGACTACACCAAAAGTAGCTGTCGTGCTGGACGCTCATCTATCAACCATGAAGTCGGCAACCTTGCTGGCCGCGGCCGCTCCCTGGGGTCCCGTGTCGGCATCGAAAGCTTGCGTAAGATGGAGAGTTGCCTTTTTTTCCTTCAAATCAAGGTAACGGCTTATGTTTGTCTTCAGTGCGCTCTGCTCAGTCAGACACTCGGGTCCAAGGTCAGCTATCCAAGCGACGCGAAGTACAACGAAACCGAGACATCGTATACTGGTCTCTCCAGGAGTCCGACATTCGCCCCGCCTGTATACTGCAGCCGTCAACAGCGCAGGATGTGTCAGTCGCTATTTCTCTCACCAGCTCCACGCATCACTGCGAGTTTGCTGTCAAAGGTCAAGGCCACATTCCCGCGGCAGGCTTTACCAACGTCGACGATGGTGTCACCATCGACATGGCTGGCCTGGCGTTGGTTGACACCAACGAGGACCATGCCGTCGCCCTGGTGGGCGCGGGAGCATCTTGGCTGGACGTGTATAAGCATCTCGATCCCCTCGGGGTGTCGATTGCCGGCGGCCGCGACGGCAACGTCGGATTGGGTGGCTTGTTACTCGGCAGAGGCATCTCGCACTTCACGACCCGTGTGGGCTGGGCCTGTGCCGGTTGTCGAGGCAGCTGTGAATCACGCAGCCAGCGTGGCGCTAGTGAAGTGCACCTGAAGTTTCTCCACCCTGCCACCTACTTCTACAGTTGCCGCATCTTTCGCTCTCTCAACTTCATTCTTCATTCTTCATTCTCCAAGCCACGATGATATCCCGACGTCTTCTCACTCGTGGCTACAGCACTCTGTCCAAGCAGAGGCATGATCTACTTCTAAAGATTTATGCGCCTTTCCACAAGCTCGAGAACAACTCCCCCGAGTACTGGGAGTTGGCCCGCTCAGGAAGAGTATGGGAAGACTACTTCCAGCCCGCTAATAGCGAGAAGACAGGATTTGTCCGGGTTCAGCAGGTACACTCGCAATCGGTATCTTACCAATAGATTTTGAACTCGTTCATGGTTTTACGCATAGGATCATTCACGCATTCTTCGAGAGATTGACAGCATTCGGGATGCCATGAACATTCCTGTCGCTACAATAGCGAAGCAGCTCGTCGCCGAATACGCGCACCAGTCTGTGCAGATTGAGGATAACAATCTGCAGCCTGGAGAAAGTGGTGTCATCTACGACTATATTACCAAGTCTTTCTTCGACTCGGTTGATGTGGCAAATCTTTCTATCCACGATCTCAACCTCAAGAAGCTTCCTGAGATGAAGGAACTCCTCCCCAACGCCGACAAGAACCAGGTCATCGAGCTACGCAATCATATGGTAGCCTCTGAGTGGATTGCTGAAATAGCATCGAAACATCCAGGTACAATTGGCCTCACAGAGGATCAGCTCCACGCGCTCTCAGCTCTCACCATAAAGGATCTGAAGCTGGGCCCTGTGTTGTCTTTTGGAGCGGCTATCAAGCCGGGCGACTATCGACAAAGTCCCATCTCCGTTCAGAGCAATCGTCTCCGCGTGTTCCCATATTCTGTGGAAGTACCCGCCTGTATGCAACGTTTCTTCGAGTGGCGCGTGCAAGCTCACGAGGAGAAGAAGCTTCATCCACTTGTCCTTGCTTGCCAGCTCACGGTCTACTTCCTCGCTATTCACCCGTACCCCGATGGCAACGGACGAGTCTCAAGGATGTTGATGCACGACTACCTGGTTCGACAAGGCTATCTTCCGGTGCTCATGCAAGCGTTGGAGCGACGGGATTATTTAAGAATGATCAGTGATGCGCAGGATGGGCAGCCAGAAGAGTTTGTCGCGCGAAGTCTCACCAGCCAGTTGGAGGCACTTCAGACTTTCAAGATGCGGGAATTTGGGCCACCGTGAACTGACGGAGACGCCAATGTTGGCAGAGGCGCGGACGACGAGGACAGTCTCCATGGCCACTGGCTTGGTAGCAATGATTGACGTCAATGAGGTTTATTCGAGTCGTATTCATCATAGAAGCAGCAAGATGTAGCGACAGGTGAAATGGTATCAGGCTACGGGAATTCCCCGTTTCGTCATACACCACCGCAATCGCACGCTGTGGAAGATGTCGCACGCCGTGCCTTGTCTCGCATGATGAAGCATGTGAAGTCGTGCATGTTACTGCAGAGATATCAGTATCTCAACTACGCAGCGCCGTACCAGACGCCGCTGCAGTCTTACGGCAAAAGGAATCTGGCATATCTGCGCATGGTGAGTGCGAGCTATGACGTCCAATTAGTCTTTCAGCAGCGTCTCAAGGGCGGGTTCAAGCTTTAGAAGTTGGCTTGGACCACTTGAGCCTCAACAAGTGTCTGGCTTATACCATGAGTATACCGTGGGGATATTTGCACTTTAGGTGCCAACAACTCTGGTTCCTGGCTGGGGCGACGCTGTAGAAACATGAGCCAGCCACGCTTAGAGCTCTCCTGCACGTGGAGAGACACCCTCGCCTCGTACCGCTCGACTGTGGGGGCCCATGCCATCATCAGTGGCACCTCACCCGTCTTGCTAATGAAGCGTGATTTTGTATCTCGGTGCAACGGCCATGAGGCCCAGGCGAAGCCATTGATAGCGAGTATCCATGGTTGCGCAGCAGACGGGACGATTTGGGTTTTGATTGATTGATTGATTGATTGATTCCTACTCGGTTCTAGCCGCTATTATCCGCAGCCACGCCCGGTCAGCGGGGCTTAGGCGGACGGCCGACGCGGTCGGATTA